>CM045554.1:31574152-31800786 GCA_024721245.1 Mitragyna speciosa
TTGATATTTAGATAATTACAAGATTTATCAGTGAACGTTTAAACTCACTAAAAATTTGTAGTTTGGTGATCTGAAGTTAATGGTAAGCTGGCCCCATTTTAGAAAGTCAGATTGGGGTCCTCATTTGACAATGAAATGTAATGCCATTTAAGACAATACTGAACCAGTTTGGGCCATCCGGACTCTTGAGTAGTTAGATTAGGAGATAGACAATTTCAGAATTAGAACAATGTTGTTGATGGATTTTGATGTACCGTGAATGTCTGTATGTGCAAAACGGAGTCCGTCTCCATTTTAGCTTGTCTGGATAGCCCATTTCGCTATCCTTTTTTTTTTTTTGGATAGCCCAGTTCTGTATCATTGGTTTAGATTAACTCGGTTGTGATTGAAGAGAAATTCTTACTACAAATTCGCAACTTTGCTCAAAAAATCTTATAGTCTAAACAAAAGCTACATGATTTATTTCAATACTCAAAAGCCAAGTAGTCAAGCATCCAATACATATTGCTGAGCACTTGATTAGCATCCATTGGCTGAAATCTGATATTCTCATGACTCCAGGAGCGGTTTCCGGTTATAATTCCAGTTAAATTGGGAAAACTGAGCAGAAAACAAGAGCATGGGCTGCTCTTCTTGATGATCTTGGAATTAAAGTCGCTCAAAAGAAAATGCCCAAACACGTTACCATGCATTGAGATGTTCACGAAAGGACAACTATATACACTAATTGGTACGATATCATTGGAAACGCAAGAAAAATGAAAAAGGTAGGAGTTGAATTGAATTGATCCAAGATAACTTATAATGCAATAAGGCAGATCTTATATGTATCAATTCTAAATCTAGATTATCCGGGTTAATAAATCAATGGCAATATCAAGAATCATGGAACTAATCATGTAGATAGTTATTGTATATATAGCTAATAAAAAAGATTGTTATGTTGAAGCCATAAATTCACATATCTCCTTTAAGGTTTGTCAAAGTTGATGCCAATGTTCAATCGGAGTCGACAGGCAAAAATTCCCATTTGAACTTCCTGATGCCTGCAAAAGAAAGATGTCTAGTCGTTATCCTTCCCAATGGCTTCCCAATAATTCAGTAATTGATGCTTCATTTGTAAAGCAGGGCAGTAACTTGCTCTTAGAAATATTAGCTTCCGTCAGTTTTCGCTTGCTTCCGCATCTGTTATGCAAGAAAATTGCAGGATGACTTGTGGAGTTCGCACTGCAACATTACCTTGTAGACACCGCCATATCCACCTTCGCCAATTTTATTAGCAAGTGAAAAATCATTGGGGTCTGTATCACTAGGATTCAGGATTGATGATTAAAATTTTATGTCCATCTACACCAGAAACATGCTCATGTTACAAGGGATTGTTTTTTAACAACAAAAATCCAAGATAAATTTGTTTTCTGGTGTTACATTTTAATCATATTTAATTACAAGCGGCCTCCATAAATTTGGCATCATATCTCCTCCTCGATATCATTTTCAAGAAAACAAGGATCATGATCAACAGCATGATAGAAGAAACGATTGAGACAGCAATGGCAATAGCCGTTTCTTCTGAGATTCGATGTTTACCTGAATTAAGAAAAAAGATCATGATCAACAGCATGATAGAAGAAACTGATTTACATATCTGTTGGGCATACAAAAAGTGAAATATAACAAGCTAAAAGAATCCTAAGGAAATACTTTGCTGACTCTGTTGTATCAGTATATTGATACCGTATGGCATTACAGAGAAGTACGTACTAAAATTGAACTCCTAAAATACACTGTGAAGTAATATGTTGTGCTCCATTTTGAAATTTTTACTCGTATATCCACTTCGACACTTGCAAAAAGAAATGCCAGTGCCCAATTTCATCCTCTATCTTGGATATAATTCAGTAATTGTTGTTTCATTGACTGAAGCTGGTGCTGAGTTGGATGTGGATTGATCAACTTTGAACTCTTTTGGAAAGCTCTCTGTTCTCGAGCGAACAAAAAATGCAGGATGATTAGGGGCGGGCAAGGTGACTGTACGACTACTAAGCATAAGAACAACTGAAGCCATGGTAGACCTTTGATCAACATCTTCTTGAACGCATAGTAAGCCAATATGGATACTCTGAATGACTTCACTTTGGGCAGCAGAGTCTCCTATAGTTGGATCCAGCAATGCTAATGGTGTCCTATTTCTCCATTGCTTCCAAGCCTACAACAATTATTGCAATTAGTTACATTGGTTTCTTACAGACTAAAGATATATTTCGCACATAAAGCATAGAATTAGAACAAAAATTTAGAAATTAGGAAGAAAAGAAAATGTTTGTTAATTTGCACTCACATAGCTTAGAAGATCTTCAGCACCATCTGCTTGGTAGAAGCTACTATTCTTCTGACCAGCTATAATTTCCAGAACAAGAACACCAAAACTGAACACATCTGATTTTGCCGAGAAATGGCCATGCATGGCATATTCAGGAGACATATATCCACTACAATGAAAGCAATTGACAGGCACGGTTAGAAATTGCAAATGTTACATATATGTGGAATCGGGCTGTATATTATAAGAATGAAAAAATGTGTTAGACTGCAGTCTAAAGACATATACTATTTACATTGATTATGTTATATCTGGAATAATAATTGTGTATATTTTCTGCAGCAACATGATTGAAGCTATCTAGGCCTTTCATGATCACTTTTGATAAAGAATAAATTTTTTTTATTAAGATATCAATCCTGGTAGCAATTAGAGAAGACTTCTTGATGCTAGGGCACATGATTGTGCTTCTGCAGAGGTTATGCCTCATTTTCCATCAAAATTACGAGCAAGTTTAGAACTTACTATGTCCCAGCGATGATGTTTGTAGTTGCTGCAGATTGATCAGCCACAAAAAGCCTCGCCATGCCAAAATCTGCTATCTTTGGATTCATATCTCCGTCTAGTAATATGTTGCTGGGTTTAAGATCGCGATGTATAATTGTAAGACGAGAATCTTCATGAAGATAAAGAAGTCCTTTTGCTATTCCTCCTATGATCTTGTACCGTCTAGACCAATCCAGCATGTGTTGCCTTTCAAGGTCTTCATGACGATTAAAAAATAATGTTTTAGGTCAATTTAACACTTGTGAACAATTCCACAAAAGACATACCTATTCCAAGGAAAAAGTTCCAAAACTCACGCTAATTAAAGAATTGTAATGACCCAAAATGTCAAGATATATATGACAGTAATGGTCAAGTAATATGAGACTTTTGGGTCGTACTTAATTTAGCCTCTTATTGACAACTTAGCTTGAATATTTTGGATCAGTGTAAATTGATCAAAGCTGGAGATTTATTTTCAAAGCTATTTAGTTCTTCTAGACTTTGAATTGGACATCAAGAAAATAAAATATTAACTAGTACTACTTGAATTGAGGCCTACCAAAGAGAAAGTAGTCAAGACTTCTGTTAGGAATAAATTCGTAGATTAGCAACTTTTCTTCTCCTTCGAAGCAAAATCCCAGTAGTCGAACCAGATTTCTATGTTGGAGATTAGCAACCAATACAATTTCATTCTTGAACTCTTCTAAACCTTGCATTGAGCTTCTAGACAATCGCTTCACGGCTATTTCTTGACCATCTGGAAGAGTTCCCTAATCAGTGCATACAGCGAGAAGGAGTTGATTAGAACCATCATATAATGTGGATAACTATCATTCTTGAAAACTTCTAATTACTTCGTTGTAACTACCTTAAAGACATGACCAAAACCACCTTCACCAATTTTGTTATCAACAGAGAAATTGTCTGTGGCAGCTTGAATTGAACTCAGATTATATTGCAATGATTCAGGTGTTAAGATTTGAGATCCATCTGCAGGATAAACATATCAATGTTCACATTAGACATCGAAAGATTCCATAGCAATGAGGATTCTAATGCTTTCTTCTCTGATCAATTAAAACAAATTCTAACTGCTGTAATTTTACCAGTTGCATCCACAATGGCATCATGACTCTTCCTTGATCTCCTTATTATGCAAAAGGAGGCTAACAGAATCAGCAAAATGGAAACAACCACCGGAACGACAATGGCAATAATTGTTCGATGCGAGGTTCCTTGTTTTACTAAATTATCAAAAGAAAGTTCTTTAGTTCAATGGATATCGGCATCTCTGGAAGTAATCTCTATTGGATAATGAACTTTGGATTCGTTTGATTCCAGGACAAACGGTCAAAACAAAGATATAAAATGGACTGCGTTCATTCTATTAGCATCGAGGAATTAACCTGAACGGGGATATTGTGTAAAATATCGAGTTTAATTTCTGATGCTTGTGGTGAACTACCCAACCATGGCATATGGTTAAACCATAGATAGGGAAACTACATATTTGTAATTAAACAATTTTACGTGCATTCAAGTAAATAGTGCATTTGAAATGAGTTTTGTAACAAAATTGGTATATTTCGAAATGAATTTCAGGTCGAAAATGGAGCTTTTTCTTTTTCCCCTTAATATGTGAACTTAGCATTTTCAATAAGGGACTGAAAAAAGAGGAAATAACCTCAAATACTTTGGAGACGCCAACATACATCAGTTTAAGAGTGTGGGGATAAAAAAGTACAATGTTAAATGTTAGGGTTCATTTTGTATAATTTTCATCCAAAAATAAACAACAGAAAAAAAAAAAACTCAACCCCAACTACAGCCCCAAAAAAGGGGGAAAAAAAAATATTGTTTAGACTAGACCGATGGGGGGTTTTTTGAAGTCTGGGACTTTCTAATAACTGAATTCATGTCGTCAGCTATTAAAATAAGGGTAAATTGCAAAATATCTTATGTAATATCGCTATTGACTACATAATTTTTCTATATTTTTAATATGATCATATGACCCCATGTAATTTTATAAAATGCAGGAATAGACCTAATATTCCGTAGTAAGCATGTATAAACCACTTGGCATCATAGAATATTCCACATCAATAGCAAATTATAAGAATCAGATGTGGAATATTCTGTAACAGAGCATTGATTCCGTCCATTTGTTACATTTCATAAAATTACCGTGTAGTTATATGGTCATATCGAAAAAATAAGAAAACTATGTGATCGATAGTGATACTACAAGCGGGTGTTTCATAATTTAAGCTTAAAATAACTAAAAGTCCATCTAGGAATTTAGATGCTCATTTGGAATAAAAAGTTAAGAGCAAAATAAGGTTTGACACCTCTAGTTAATGTGAAGAAAATAGAAATAACAAGTTTCTTTTTACTATGTGATTTCATTAATTGTACGTTTGGGTATAAAAAGTTGAAGAAGTAAAAATAACGAGTTTCTTTTTACTATGTAATTTCTTTAATTGTACGCTTGGGTCTGCCACGTTGATGAAGAAATAAATGCATACTTAGAATATGCATCTTCTCACAAACCAATTCACATCTTGAATTGATTATGTATGTACGTTTTTTCTGCACATGATACAAACACTAAAAATTGTGGTCTGTAGCGACCTTATCAGAATCCACTAACAGAAGTTTCTGAAGAGACTTGAAATCATAGCTTTAAGTGATTATACATATACACTTATTCTGTATGTGATATAAACATTTAAAGCAGGGTCTATAGAGATCAGGATACACAGGAGCTTACCTTTATTGCTTGATGTTGTAGGAACGGTAGGGAGCAGAGGAGGCGGCTGAGGATTTGGCGCAGGTGGAGTTGCTACTGCGCTACTGTTGTAGAAACGGTAGACCTCATATCTGACGTTGCAGCTGGGAAAGATAACTCTACCTCCCTGTTTGTTATTGCAGCAACTTGGAAGATTTGAGATACCATTACTTAGGCAAGATCCACAATCCAGAGCGGAAAGATCAGGCGTGCACTGTGCCAGGGTATATAATCTCTGGAAAGACGAAAATTTGGCTTCTGCAACAGCAAACTTTTTCCCTGAGCGATCATTTGCAGCCTGGCTCTGAATCTTGTTCATCAAATTCTCCAACAACTCGTTGAATCGCGCTGGATCAGTTACGTTCTGTGCATTATGCAGACTCAGTTCGATGTTTGCGTCACCTCTAGAAAAGATGTACTGATACGAGTACCTTAACAAACACTCATCGTACCAGACAATCGCGCTCTTTTGATTGGGGCACCGTTGAATAATGCTTTGACGAGCGGCGTCCACGCACTGTTCACAAACATCAACACTAACATCCCCACGACAGAGAAATAGGCCATAGATGGTGTTAGAGGGGTCATTTCTGCCAGCAACTGTGGAATTATAGAAGCCGTTGCTCCTAGAAGAATTCGAGGATAGAGTGGAGAGGAGGAAATTTAGGTTGGTCCTGTATGGACTATTGGTAGTGTTAGGACTGTAAGTAACATTTTCGCAGTAGAATTCTAAAAAATTTACGCTATATACTTTTGTATTGAGGCAAATCAGGAAGCAGAACATGCAAGATAAAATTACTGGATTTCTGGATATGATTTCAAAAGAAGGCATGATGCTAAATTAATTAGTGATTATGCAGTGCTCGAAATAGCTGAAATAGTTTGGCAATTTTAACTAAATCAATATCAAACTTTATAGAGTAGTACTGCAGTTAATGCTATTGATATTATATAGATTAGGAAACGACTGGTTACCGATTGCATATTGTAATAGAGAGAGAGAGAGAGAGAGAGAGAGAGAGAGAGAGAGAGAGAGAGAGAGAGAGAGAGAGAGAGAGAGAGAGTTGACTTCTGACGACTTCCAATGCCATGATCATATGGAATTGAATAAAGTTGAAGTAGGCTTTGTTTTTTCTTTTCTTTTTTTTTTTGGGGGAAAATTAGGCTTTGTTTTTTCTAGCAATGGCCACGAGGAAACATCCATTTAGCAAATAGACAAGAATTGTCAAATGTTGATTTTTCACAAGAGAAAAACGTGGTAGGATAGGATAGGAGAATCTTAAATGGTTGTGAATGTAAGAGGGAGAAGTTGGAAATGATTTTACTCCAGAACAGGTAAAAAAATCCTGGAAGTGTGACTTCAGCTATCAAATTTGTTGACGAGGAGAAAAGGAGAGAACTGGACGTACTACCACGTCGTAAAAGCCACGGCAGCGAAGAGAAAATGACAGTGGGCATTAATTTTTTTTTTTTTTTTGAATAAGCAGTGGGCATTAATTTGGGGCAGTAATTTGTGAGGATTTGTTCACCAACAACACAAACTTTGAATTTGTGACTAACATATTAAACCATGTAAATTTTAATCCATACCTATGCTACATATTTAATTCGTGATTAGTACATTTTTTCCAATTTTGATAAATAGCGTTTACAAGTTACATTTTACGAAATAATTAAAGCTGAGAGTTATTGGAACATGAAAAATAGGTAGTAATAAGTAACGAGAACAATGGTATGGTTCCTATTTCTATAGTTTTTGTAAGATTATTTAGATATATAGAGGCCAAAGGAACTTTTGGACATGCTTAAATGGGGCATATTTAACTTCGTCTAAATTTTTTACATTTTCTGCTGAAATATTATTCCTGTCTTTCGGCATAATTAAACCAAATTCCTTAAAAAGTTAAAAGTTTCCAATTTTATTCTACACGTTATATTTTAGTTAAATTTTTAGTAGGTTATTTATTTTAAGACTTAAATATTATTCATTAGTTTCCTATTAGAATTATCTTATCCATTCTAATTAGGTTTTTCATTATTCAAATTTTGTGGGTTATGTATAGGGAGCTTTGCTATGAAGAGTTGAACGAGTTGAGAGTCCAAGATAAATTCTAAATAACGTTAAAATAATTATATCACGAGTTTATGCTGGTCAATATGAAAGCCAAAAATATTATATTTGTATCTTCTCTTTTCTCATACATTTTTACATGCGTTAAAATAAAATTTCATTGTATTTTTCTCTGCTAACATTGCCCATGTTGTTAGTCGTTTAATATTTTTGGAAGCCAATTTTTTTTTTTAATATTTTGGGAAGAAAGGTTATACTTCTATTAACTTTTAGCCTTGCGGTAAATCATGCCTCGTAAAGCACGTTTGTAAATAAGTACTTCTATTAATTTTTAATCTGTTCTTAAAATAACTTGCACTAGGTCAAGATCATTGTAAAATTGGACCCGTTGGCCCAAGATTCTTTCCCCTTTCAACTGCTTAAAATTGGATGAGCAAAATAATTGGCTCCTGCACAAGCTTTACGGAAACTTCAACCTAAGGAAAGTGAATATTGGAAATCCCTATTCTACTAATGAGAATGATAGTTAACAATGGTCCAAAAAATTAAAGAGACTTGCCTGCTTTCTCCTCACTTCCAGTCCAACTCAGTTGTCTAATTCTTTGTTGCTCAAGAATCAGAGAACTACACAAATGCCCTTTTGCTAGACAGAAAATTCTCGTTCAGATGTTCTATTGAAGACGACCGTTGAACTAATATTTATAATCCATCTCTTGATTTTATTGAAATAGTAAGCCATTGCACCTTTTCAAGAAAAGAATATATTAATATTAATGATCAAATGATTACTGCTTAATCAGTTTTGAGAACCCCAATGAAAATGTGAAGATATAAAAGCTTTATCTTTTTGCAGAACAATAGAATCGGCATTAAAATTTTCTAAGTAAATGCAAGGAAATTCTTTGCACAAGTATGCGGAATTTCAAAAAATAAATTATCAAAGAAGGGAGTATTTGATAGTAACTAATAGTTGGTTACCGTGGTATCTACTAGTATATTTGATATTATTAATATTATATGAGGTAAAAATTAGAATTTAAAGGTGTCGCAAAAAATAATACACAGTTGCGAAATTATAGGAAGATAAATATCTATCTCACTATGTTTTTCCATGGTTTACTGCTTGCGCTTTTCAAAGAAAAGAAGAAAATCGAGATAGGACAAACCGTCAAATAAGTAATAGACTATCATTTGAGGATGCAAGTGTTAGAAGTATAGAACACGAATTTGAAGAAAAAGGAAAAGAATTTGTAGAAAATTTAGAAGAGTAGAAGATTTTAACACCCTTGAGGCGTGAATAAATCACTATCCTTAAGGTCTTAATAGTCTCACTACACAAAGTATTTACAGCAGGGTTTAGGCTATTTGCCTCTAGTGTGCAAACAAGAATTAGAGAACCAAACAACAAAAATCTTGTTCCTCTTTTGTGTAGAAATGCTTAAGAATCTAAAGTTAGTTACTTTCTTAGAGACTAGTAGCTTTTATAGTCCTAAGTTGAATTTTACCTTTTTCAAATTTGTACAGACATAGCCTCCATACATTTTGGTATGAAAAGGTGGAAAACTCAATTGGAAAAGCGTCAAAAACGTTCTAAAAAATTTAAACGGTACTCCCAGCCGCCGGGTTGAGCCACGAACCTTGCTTTCATGGCTACAACCGCGGCTACTCTCCGGAGATCAATTTAGAAAGTTACCACAGGCCTTGCGTTCACAGCTGCCCCGTAACTACTTTCTAAAAATCCATCTACAGTGTTGTTGTGGGCTTTCATGGCAGCCTCCGCAGCTACTCTCTACATATTTTCAAAAAGTAACCGTGATTCCAGTCCGTACTGATGTCCGCGGCTGGCCTTCTCCAACTATTTATAATTAATTTAGAAAGTCTTATTACTTTTATTTAATTTACAAAATATTTCCACACGGAAGATTGTAATAATTTGGTTAATACTTTTTGAACCAAGACAATTATGTTCGAGACTAACTCCAACGTGATATGCATTCCGTTGACAAAACTGTGCCCCCAGGTACACTGGACTTTTGGCCTTTGCAATTCCCATTTGAATTGGAACCTAGGCTAAGAACACTTTGTAAAGTCGCATGTTAGTTTTATGGTATGCTTGCTTTTATTGGTGAGGGGTTTTGAGTAAAATCTCGTAATTGTGAATTATAGTGTACGATGTATTTTAGTATCCATTTTGCCCTTCATAATTAATGGTGTAAATAATGTGCAAATTATTGTGAGAAGAGAAGGAGAAGGAGGAGGCGAAGAGAGGAGGAAGAGGGCGGCGCCGGGGGGGGGGGGGGGGGGCTCATGTTCATGGCAGAGCTGTGGAATTTGGTCTGTTTAGAAATTTGCCGAAAATACTTTATCAGTCTTGAAACATAGCCATCAAAAATTGTCTTTACCCCTTGGAGGTTTGGATTGAAAGAAAAAGGAGAGGCAAGAGAGGGTAGGGGACATTTTTAGGTGGGATTTCAACAGGTAAAAAAAAAAAAGCAACATTCTGTAGAGATCACTAATAATTGTTGTCAAAAAAAAAAAAACTCCATTAATTCATTAGATGTTTAGATACTGCTGGAAAGAAGCATCAATTTTGTCATATGCATCATAATTTAAAGTTTCCAAAATAATATTAACCATATTCTTCATATCCTCATTCTCAAAAATTTAACCGGGGGTCCTTTTCACGCGTTTGCCCAGTGAAGGCCCAATACGAAAAAGTATTGCCAGATTGGGCCTATAGGCCCAAACCGCCCAAATTGACAGTTAAATTAAGATGATTGCTTTCATACTTAACAGAGCTTCCTCATTATCCATACGTCTTGTTGTTGCTTAGGTGAATAACAGAAACTTCTAGGTGGAAGGTAAAACCTTTATCCTTATTTTGAAGTCTTGTTTTGATTGTCACAGTTTATTGGTTTTAATTGAGACTCCATCCCCAGTGTTTTATAATTCAAATTCAATGAAATATTTCGTTGTTGAAGAATAAATAAAAAATTGGGATTGAATGTGAGTATTGGGAGAGAGACCAATGAAGGATCTTGTCAGATTTATTGATGCTATATGTTTACAGAATTGAAAAGTTTGATTCAGGTTTCAGTCAGGGAGGCTAAATAAATTGGAGAGTCAAGGAAGAAGAATTTATTTTTCCAGGTAAAAAATTTTTTTTTGTGATCTTAAGATGAAAAAAAGAGTTGGTTAATGGTGAAAAATTTAGAATTTTGCATGCTTGCATTAGTAGTCAAGGGAAAACATAATGGATAATGGGACAATATCTCAAACAATGTGATTTAAGCGATATTATTGATGAAAAATTAGTCTGTCCTTTGCCAAAAAAAAAATCGGAAACAAAAGAAAAAATTGTTTTGGAAGATTATGTACAAATCAATGAGTGGAAAAGTTTATAGAAAATTTTTTTCTTTATTCAAAGATACCTCATAGAATTTGGAGATATATTTACAATAAAACAAATCAAGTTTTGCCTTTTTTTCAAAGCCTAAGTTTGGTTTTTGGTGGGAATTAAATTTTGATGAAGAGAAATTTACTCAAAGTGTTTTCGAAAATTGTTGACAATTTTGATTTGGATACAATTTTTGGGGTGATAAAAAATGAAGAATTTTATTGAGAAAGAAAAAGTGGTAATTTTTTAGAAGAAGAAGAAGAAGAAGAAGAAGAAATTGTGGATGAGATTTATTTTGTTGATTCGGTCTCTCTCAATGGTGAAAGAAAAATTAATGCTGAAATTGGTGATGATAATTTGAAGATTTAAGGTTATCAAATCCATGACAATATGATTAGATTGATAATATGGATTTTATTGGGACTGAGATATTATTTGAAAATAGAGATTTGAATAATGATAAAAATGTATTTTTTGGAGAGCATAAATAGTATGAAGATTGTGGTAGTGGAGTATTTGGATTCTCTGGTAGTAAAAATTCTGTCAAGGAAGAAGGTTATGATTTTTTGTTTTTGTGCAATTTTGTTGGTGATATTTTGAGATTAACTGTGGTAAATATGTTGATCAATAGGTGTGTATGAGCAAATTTTTTGATAAAAAAGAAAATTTAGCCAAAAAATTATTTACAAAATATAAAATTCGTCCACTATCACGTGTGAAGGTAAAGATTGATTACAAGGTGTTACATATCATGCATACAGTAACAGAAACTTCAATGGAGATCTATGCTCGAGATGGAATAGAATTTGATTCAATGGAGTGCTTGATTTAAGGGAGGTAATGTTGGAATAATTAAATCAAGGCTGGCAGATTCCTATTTGGTTTTTTAGTATTTTTATATTTGTAGTAGAATAGTTTATTTGGTAACTAATTGTGTTTAGTGTTTCTTGTCTATTAAGTGTAGTTAGTCATATATAAGGTATTTGTTGGTCTAATTTTTTAGAGAGTCCCGTAGAGTTTAGGATGAGGCTTTATAGAGTTCATAGAATTTATTGAGCATATTTTTTTTTAGTTGAGATATTAATAATATTATGAGTTTTTTATTTTTTGCTTCCCATATATTTTCTTTTGATTAATTTCTCTCAATTCTATAATTCTGCAAGTTGTTATTTGAACCCATAAATTTTGTGGATTCTACAATACAAATGATGAAATATGACAAACCGAGTAACAATATTCTAAGGAAATGCTTAGGTGACTATGGTGTATTAGTACAATGGATACCATATGGCATGCCAGAGAAGTACGTCCTAAAATTTAACACCTAAGATACGGGGAAGTAACAAGTTGTCCTGCATTTAGAAAATTTTACTCGTAGATCCACTTTGATACTCATGCAAATGCCAATGCCCAATTTCATCATCTATCTTGGATATAATTATGTAATTGTTGTTTCATTGACTGAAGCAGGTGGCGAGTTGGATGTGGATAGATCAAATTTTAACTCTTTAGGAAAGCTCTGTGTTCTGGTGTGAATAAAACATGCAGGACGATTAGGGGTGGGCAAGGTGACTGTCCGACGAGTAAGCATAAGAACCACTGAAAGCCATGGTAGGCCTTTGATCAACATCTTGTTGAACACACAGTAAGCCAATATGGATACTTTGAATGACTTCATTTCGGGCAGAGGAGTCTCCGATAGTTGGATTAACAATGCTAATGGTGTCCCATCCCTAGATAGCTTCCAAGCCTACAGCATTTATTGCAATTACGTACATTGATGCCTTATAGACTAGTATATTTCACAAATAAAACATAGAATTAGAACAAAAGCTTAGAACTAGAAAGAAAAGGAAATGGTTGTTAATTCACACTCACATAGCTTAGAAGATCTTCAGCACCATCTGATTGGTAGAAGCTACTATTCTTCTTACCAGCTATAATTTCCAGAACTAGAACACCAAAACTGAACTGAACACATCTGATTTGGCTGAGAACGGCCATGCATGGCATATTCAGGAGACATATAACCACTACAACGAAAGCCATTGATAGGCATGGTTAGAATTTGCAAATGTTACAAATATGTGGATTGTGGAAGTTTATCACAAGCGTGTAAAAATATGTTAAGACTACAAACTGAAGATATATACTATTCACATTAATTGTGTTCAGATCTGAAATGAGAACGTTATATGTTTTTACTTGAGCAAAATGATTAAAGCTCTTCAGGCAGTTCATGATCAATTTTAATAAAAAGTAAAAACTATTGATTAAGATATCGATTATGGTAGCAATTAAAGAAGACATCTTGATGAATATGTTAGTGCAAATTATTTGTGCTTCTACTACAGAGGGTATGCCTCGTTTTCCATAAAAATTATGAAAAAGTTCAGAAATTACTATGTCCCCACGATAATGTTTGTAGTTGCTGTAGACTAATTAGCACCAAAAAGCCTTGCCAGGCCGAAATCTGCTATCTTTGGATTGATATCTCTTTCTAGTAATATGTTGCTAGCTTTAAGATCGGGATGTATAATTCTAAAGCGTGAATCTTCGTAAAGATAAATAAGTTCTCTTGCTATTTCTCCTATGATCTTGTAGCGTCTACACCAATCCAGCATGTGTTGCCCTTCAAGGTCTTCATGACGATTAAAAATAAAGGCTCCGTTTGGATAGCATTATTTGAAGTGTTTTTTTAGAATTATTGAAAAAATTATTTGGATTATTTTTTATTCACTTTTTTGGAAAGGTAAAAAAGTGTTTGAATGTGAAAATTTTTTTAAAGTGACATGATGGTGGTTTGAAAAGTGATTGAAAAAGTGTTTGCATAGTTCAAAAATTTTGAAAAAAGTAGTGAAACAGACGTCCGCTTCAGAGACAAAAATGTCTCAGCGAGCACTAAGAATGGGCGCTGCCAGCGTCCGTGCCCCAATACTCGCTGAGACAATTTTGTCTCTGAAGCGGACGTTTGGTTAAAGAAGCGAACGTCCGCTTCATCGTCCGCTTAAAGAAGCAGATGTCTGTTTCGTCGTCCGCTTCTTCATCTCGTCTCAAAACCTATCGAAAATGAATCTCATTTGGTTACTCGTAATTTTTTCAGTTTTTCTAAACAAATTTTGAACATAAACATGCTTGCTTTTGTGAATAATTATGTAAAACGTTTCTAAAGTACATTTGAAATTTCAAATGAAAAACTTGATGGAAAATTTTGGTGAAAAAGTTTGACCAAAAAATTTTTTAACTTTTTGACTAAAAATTTTTCACTTGTCCAAACAGATTTGAAAAAAAAATTTTCAAAAAATGCTCCAAAAAATCCATCCAAATGGAGCTAATATTTCATATCAGTTTTACACTTGTAAACAGTTCCACAAAAGACATACCTATCCCAAGAAAAAATGAAGTTCTTCAAAAGACACGCTGAGGAAAGAAGAGTAAAGATTCAATATGTCCCACATCAAATATATGACAGTAATGGTCAAGTAATATGAGACTTTTGGGTCATACTTAATTTGCTTTCTTATTAACAAATTGGGTTTAATGCTTTGGGTCAGTGTTAAAAGATCAAAACTCAAGATTCATTTCCAAAGCTATTTAGTTCTTGTAGACTTAGAATTGGACATCAAGAAAATAAAACAGTGACCAGTACTACTTGAATTGAGACTTACCCAAGAGGAAGTAGTCAAGGTTTTTGTTAGGAACAAATGTTGGGCAAAACGGAAGCGAAATAGGAATAATCAAGTACACAATAAAAGTAATAGACACAAGATTTACATGGTTCGGTCATAAGACCTACATCTACGGGCAAATCATGAGAGAAAATTTCACTATGATCAAGAATAATGGAGTACAAAGTAAAATTTTCTAAAAACTCCCCTCGCAACTCACAATAGACACTCTCTACAATCAACATCTCTCTATTTCCCTCTTTTAATACAAAAGGAATAAAAAAAAACCCTTATTATATATTTAGTGGGTCGGGTTCCAAATATTGAGGAAAGCCCATCAAATCTCCCCATCCGAATTATTTGGAGAGTATCATCATACCTGCTATCAAGCAACAAGTTTTAAACTTCTCCGTTAGAAGAACCTTTGTCAGCATATCAGAACCATTTTCATCTGTGTGAATCTTCTCAAACTCTAACAACTTAGAACTCATAACATCTCTAATCTAGCGATATTTGACATCAATATGCTTTGACCTTGCATGAAATTGATAGTCCTTACCAAGATAGATGGTACTTTGACTGTCACAAAATAGTTGATATTTCTCTTGAATAAAGCCAAGCTCTTGAATAAATTTCTTCAGCCACATCAACTCTTTGCATGCTTCAGTGATTGCAATAAATTCTACCTCTGTGGTAGAAAGAGTAACAAACTTCAGCAACTTAGATTGCCAAGACGCAGTTCCCCATGCATAGGTGATAATATAACTTGAAGTGGATTTACGAGTATCGACATCCTCAATCATATCAGAATCTATATAGCCAACAAAACAGGATCATCACATCTAAGACAAAATTTCATATTTGAATTGCCTCTAAGATACCTCATAATCCACTTAACAGCTTCTCAATGTTGTCTTCCACGATTTGAAAGAAAATGACTTGCCACACTAACTGCATAAGTTATGTCTGATCTGGTACACACTGTGGCATACATCAAACTTTTCACTGCTGAAGAGTAAGGAACATTCTCCATTTTCTTTTTCAATATATCAGTAGTAAGACACTGTTGAACACTCAACTTAAAATGAGTAACAAGAGGAGTACTTATTGACTTAGTATTATTCATGCTAAACCTCTGAAACACCTGGCTAATGTACTTATCTTGAGATAAGTAAAACCTCCTAGCAACTCTATCTCGAGAGATCTCCACGCTCAAAATCTATTTGGCTGGCCCCAAGTCTTTCATAACAAAAGACTTATTTAGTTGTTTCTTTAACTCATTGATCTTCGAAACATTCCTGCCAACAATCAACATGTCATTAACAAAAACACAATGATCTGAAATAGTTTTTTTAAAACTTTGCTTTCTCATAATAGACTCAAATTTCTTATGTCACTGCTTAAGTGCTTGCTTTAAGTCACATAGACTTTTCTTCAACTTGCAGACATAATTCGTTTTCCCTTTCACTTCAAAATCCTCTGACTACTCTATGTAAATTTTCTCTACTAACTTACCATGAAGCAAAGCAGTTTTAACATCTATCTACTCAATTTTTAAATCAAAGCTAGCTGCTAAGTCAAGAACTAACTGAATAGAAGATATTTTGACAATAGGAGCAACGATTTCATCAAAATTGACTACTTTTGTCTAACTATATCTCTTAACAACAAGTTTAACTTTATACCTCGGGTGTGAATAGAATTCATTTTTCTTAATGTGAAAGGCCCATCTATTTTTCAAAACCTTCTTACCTTTAGGAAGTGCCATAAACTCAAAAGTGTTGTTTTCATGCAAAGTCTTCATTTCATCTTTCCATAGTATCAAACTACTCTTTCTTGTGCTCATCTTCCAAAACTTCTGCAAAACACTCAGATTCTCCATCATCAGTCAGCATCATATACTCATGAGGAGAATACTTAGTAGAAAACTGTCTAACTCTGGTAGACCTTCTAGGAGGATCAATGGGTAGATTCTCAAGTACTGGGAAATGATCATTAGGATCAATTTGTACAGGAACATTTGCATCAACTGCATCATGCTAATCAATCTGTACCTCATTAATATTTTGGTCATTTTGAGCATCTTTTACAGCCTGTTGAGGAACAGTGGTCACAAAAATTGGATTAAAATTCACTAGAATAGCTACAAACTTTGTCACGAGCTTTAAAATTTTCTCAACATCTTTAATTGTCAGATTCTCCACAAAAATCACATCGCTGCTTCTGATAAGCTTCTCCTCAATTGCATCAGACAATTTGTAACCAAATTCATCTTGTCCATAACTCAAAAATACACCCTATATAGTCTTCACGTCAAGTTTTAATCATTCATCCTTAGGAACATGCACAAAAACTTTGCAGCCAAAGACACACATATGATCATATGAGACATCTTTGCATGTCCAAACCCTGTTAGGAATATCAAATTGTAATGGAACACATGGTGTGAGATTAATCAAATGAACAACAGTATTTAAAGCCTCACCCCAAAAAGATTTTGAGAATTTGGCACGAGACAACAAACATCTAACTCTTTCAACTAATGTTCTGTTCATCTTCTCAATTAAATCATTCAACTGTAATGTTTTTTATGGAGACTTCTGATGTCGAATGCCCTGCTGCTTACAATACTCATCAAATGGCTCAATATATTCTCCCCCACTATCAGTTCGTATACATTTCAGCATTTTATGAGTCTCTTTCTCAACTGAATTCTAAAATTGCTTGAAGACATCTAACACTTGAACTTTAATGTATAAGCCCATACCTTTCTCGAGTGATTATCAATAAATGTCACAAAATATGAAAAATTACTACGTGTCACTATCTTCATGGGACTATAGAAATCAGAATGAACCAAATCTAACATACCTGATGTTCTAGAATGAGGATGACTCTTAAAACTGACTCTATTTAGTTTTCTTGCTAAACAATGATCATAACTCTTCAAATCTGTACTCTTCAATCCAAACAACAGGTCTTTCTTTGTTAGTAATTTTATCCCCTTTTCACTCATATAACCAAACTTTTTGTGGCACAAATCAGTTGTACCAGAATCATCTGTAATATTAATACACTTTTTGAAACACTTGGCTTTCATCAAATATAATTTGTAATACCTTTTACCTTTTACCACAATCAGATTCTTTTTAGTGAGTTCATTGTCCATTGAAAAAAGAGTTATAATAGTCATCATCATCAAACTTTCTAATTGAAATTACATTCAATTGGATATCAGGAATATATTTCACATCTTTGAGAACTAACCTTGTGTCATTACTTGTCTTCAAGAAAATATCTCCCACACCAGCTATCTCAGCATGACCATCATTACTCATACTCACAGTACCGAAGTGATCAAGTGTCAAAGCGTGAACAGGTATTTAAGAGAAATAACATGAATGGTAAAATCACTATCAACTACACAACTGGTTTTAGGAAATACAACATCATTTACAGTATCACAAACAAAAAGAAAATCTTCAACTGTAGCAATAATTCTCTATTCAACATTATTTTTTGTATCACTGTCTTTGTCATTTTTTCCCTTGTTTTCTTTCTTCAGTTTTCAACAATATTTCTTGATATACTCATCTTTGCCACAATGATAATACTTCACATTTGTAAACTTTTCTCTCGACTTACTTCTACTCTTATCTCTCTTATCCTGTTCTCTAATTTGATTTTTGCCTCTAAATTCAACAATAAAAATATTTGACTGTGAAGTAGTAGTCCCCTGTGTACGCCTTCTACTTTCTTCATTAATTATATTATTCTTGGCATAATCTCAAGAAATCATACCATTAGGAGTTGTATTGTAAATTATTGTTGAAAAATTTCCTATGAATCTGATAAAGAACCAAGAAGTATCAAACCTCTAATCTAATCATCAAAATTGATACCCAAGTCAGTCAACCTATTTATGACACCCTAAAATTTATTCAAGTGATCAGTCATGGGAGTACCACCTCTATATCTCATAGACATTAACTACTTAATTATAAATATCTTATGATAGCCACTCTTTTCTACATACAATTTCTCAAGTTTGTTCAACAGAGTACGAGCATGAACTTCATTACATATATAATTTCGCACATTATCATCAATCTATTGACGAATAAAAAAACAAATTTTCATATGCGTAATTTCTCAATCTTCATCACTCAAATCGTCAAGCTTTTTAGTCATAAAAATTGGTTTAAACAACTTTTTAAGATAAAACAAATCTCTCATTTTACTTTTTTAAACATGATAATTTGTACCATCCAAACAAATCATTTTTGAAATATTTACATCCATTGCAAATAACATACAAGAGCCCAAAACTAGTAAAAATACTCAGTAAATTGAAAAATGGACCTCAAAAATGAATTCAAGACGTTAAAAGATAGTGAAAAAAGCGGCACTGAAAAAGTCAACGGTCAGTCAAAGATCAGTCAACGACGATCAACGACTGGTCAACGTCGGTCAACAGTAGGTTAATGCCGGTCAGCGATCAGTCAACAGTCAGCCCGGTCAATAGTAAACTCAGTCAACTTAGTGAATGGGTAGTCAACTAATCCAATGGTCCATGATAATAGGGTGCAAGATTACACAATGCATCCACCCACACCAAATCAAAACTAACTCTTCCAATTCAACGTTCTAGATTAAAGATTTCAAAAGCAAATCCATGACTGAAATCAAAGACTCAAATCAGCTTACCACATTTGATTATCTTCTCTCCAAAACAAAACCCACTCTCATTCAAAATGGGAACGGCAAGTGCGCTCCATCTCGGTGGAATTCGACAACGAATTTTGGTAAGCAAGTAGATCTCGAAGAGCTCTATCCAATGACGATGGAAGTTTCCAGTGAAAATGGCCGAAAAGGCACGAACGACAAGGTGAACATATATGTATTTCGTTGGAAAGTGATGCAAATTTCGGCGACCAACTCCGGTGAAACATTGCAGATAAATAGATCAGGAGATGTAGATTTCGGTGATATCAACGTCTCCCTCTAACTCTCTCAAAAATTCTAGAAACCAAAAAAGGATACTCTCTTCTTGACAGGTTCTGATACCAGTTTGTTGGGCAAAATGGAAGCGAAATAGGAATAATCAAACATACAATAAAAGCAATAAACACAAGATTTACGTGGTTCGGTCATAAGACCTACATCTACGGGCAGACCAAGAGAGAAAATTATACTATGAGTAAGAACAATGGAGTACAAAGCAAAACTTTCTAAAAACTCCCCTCACAACTCACAATAAGCACTTTCTATAATTAACAGCTCTCTATTTCCCTCCTTCAATGCAAAAAGACTAAACAAAAATCCTTTTTATATATTTAATGGGACGGGCTTCAAATATTGAGAAAAGCCCATCAACAAATTCATAAATTAGCAACTTTTCTTCTCGTTTGAAGCAAAATCCAAGCAGTATAACCAGATTTCTATGTTGGAGATTAGCAACCAGTACAATTTCATTCTTGAACTCTTCTAAACCTTGCATTAAGCTTCTAGACAATCGCTTCACGGCTATTTCTTGTCCAATTGGAAGAGTTCCCTAATCAGTGCATACAGCAAGGAGGATTTGATTAGAGCCATCATATAATGTGAATGCATATCATTCTTGAAAACATCTAATTAGTTCGTTGTTAGTATCTTGTAGACATGATCAAAGCTACCTTCACCAATTTTTTTTTTAACAGAGAAATTGTCTGCATGGTTCAAAGTTGCGATCAAGGTCTCGACGTGTACCGTTTCACATCGATTTCGGCATATCAGTCGTGATCTTGGTGAGACGCATATTTTAAAACAATTTCTATTCTAAAAATTATAAATAACTATTCAAAATATAAAAAAAATATGCTAAAAAAATAAAAAAAAATTAGCAAAGAAAATCTTTAGATAGTATTGTTTTTACTGATATAAAAAAAATAGTATTTGTCTTTAAGTATTCAACGCAATACTATCACAAATAAAATTTAAATAGCACACAACATAATTTTAAAAGTAACAATTGTAGAAGTAATACTTACCATTAATAACATAAAATAAGGTTTCTATTTAAAAGTAAGGTTATAAACATAGATATTATTTTATGATAAAACTAAGCAAATGAAAATGCCAAGCTAAGACTAAAACTAAATTAATTAACTAAGCCAACTTAATAAACTAAATTAATTAACTTAAATAAAAACTAAATTGAACAAAAATAAAAAAACAATCATTTTTTTGTTAAGCTATAACAATTATTGCTTAATTAAACACTAATAAAAGCACATTGATTAAAAAGCCAAATAGAATAGTAACACTATTAACAGGCTTTAAAAATAAGAAATATTTTTTACACCATTAACTTGCTTTAATATGTCCCAAACCAAAAGACTCAAAACTTACCAAAATTTAAAAAAAAGAAATAAAAAGGAAAATAGATTTTGGTTTATAGTTATTGGAAGACAAATTTAGAAATAAAACCAAAGGACAAATCACGAAAAATAAGGAATCACAAATCAAAGGACTCAAAACTCTTCGTGCACATCCTCACTTAAGGGTGTAAATGAACCAAGCTGCTCAAAAGCTCGGCTCGAGCAGAGTTCAACTTATTCATCGAGTTGAACTCGAGCCAAAACTCTTACACTTGAATAGCTCGTCGAGCTATTCAAGCTTTTATATGTAAATATATTATTTTTTATTTTATATGTAAAATTACAAAAATAATTTTATTCTTTAAAAAAAATTACATCTCTTATCCTTTTAGTTTTGAATTAGTTTAAGGTAATTTTGTCAAATAATTAATATGAAATTAAAAAAATAAAAAAAAAACATAACATTGTAAAAACAATTCTTTCTTTCTCACCTTTTTGTCTCTGTCCCTTCTTCCATTTCTTCAGACCCTCTTTCTTTGCATTCCATACTTTTAGATCTTTAGATAATGCCCACTGTCGCGCCCCTTTTTTCGAAAAAGGAAAATAAATAAAGTAGATAAAGTGTGAGTGAGTTCGAAAAAAAGGAAAAGGAAGTATTAAATGTGGTTTATTTTATTGGAAAAAGAGAAGCGTGTAAATTTTTGTAAAAATAATTTTTAGAAAAACGTTTTGTAAAAGATAATTTGATAAAATGTGACAAACAAATACTTTATTTTGAAAACAAAAGAAAAAGGGCCTAAAATGGGACTTTGAAGATGCGACGGTTTTTGGGCCCGAAAATAAAGTCTAAAAAGGATTTTTTTAGTGAAAAAGGAGTCGCCACTTGGTATTGAGTTTTGGTGTACCAAGTCATCCGAAAATATTTTATAAAAGGTAAGAAAATTAAGAATGATTTTTTAAGGAAATGATTTTTGGAAAAAATATAGGAAAAACAAGAAAACCCTTTTAGATGACTCCAGGTCTTTGAAAACAAGAGAAAAAGGTTCGGGAGTCACAGTTGAAGAAAGGGAAGGCAAAGGCTCGCGCTCAAGGCACCCTTTCAACCTAGCCAAAACTAGTTGTGAGGTTTAGTCTAAATTTTCCTAATATAACCCTAAGACTTCATCACATTTGCATGCAACTATATGAATGCAAATCTAATCCTAAAATTGGATATCGTTAAGGGACAAAATGTTCCATTGAGGTTTAGTCGGAATTATCGCATCAATTGCGAAACCCGAATGTAGACCTCGACAGAGTCACGAGTATAGGTGCAAAATAAATATGCAAAAGAAAAAGAAAATAGTAATATAGATAGTAAGTGAACAAAGAAAGTGGGATGCAACATAACGGGTATGGGGGACGAATGGACTCGTGACTAACTATTCCTACTCATGGAGGGGGGGAACGACATGTACGCCATCGCTTCCCACGTGAGTAGGTGACTATTTCTAGTCAAATCACACAAATAACCTAAAATTCTATGTGTAGTGGAATCTAAATGTTATGTACTAAATATATTTTTTTTCAAAAAAATAGATAATAAGTGATAAAATATATATATAAAAATTATATATAAAAATGGAAAAGGTCTAAAAAGAGAAAATGTGTGTGTAATGGTCATGAAATGCACACAAGAAATGATCATAATACTAAAATGACCTAAAGGCTTAGCATTGGACTAGTCTATTTTCTAAAAATTCTCCGCTAGCGTTGGACTAGCTAAAAAACCGAAATTGGCCATAACTAGCGTTGGACTAGTGTGGTGACGGTACACACATATATAATAATAAAGCAAATAAATAAATAAATCATAGGTTGAAGCAATAATCACATAAAAGCACATAATAGCACATAGGAGCACATAACATATAAGCATGATATTCTAGATGCAAAGTTCTAAAGAAAAGCAAATAAAACACATAAGCACATAGCACACATAGCACACAAAGCCTAACTAATACACTGGAGAAGCCTACTTACAATCTAAAAATGGAAAATGAATAAAAGACATCCTATCTAACCTATCTATTACACTTTCTATCTAAATACATAGGCTTTGATTAAATAGATAAAACATAAACTATCTATTACATTAACTATCTAAATATAAAAAATTTTGCTAAAAGAATATTACCTATTTATTACATTTCTTTGAATAATTACAAAATTAAATTCAAGTAAATAATATGACATAACTAAATACTCACACATGAATAAAAATTATAAAAAAGATACATAAAAACACATAGAAAAACACATAGGAGCACATAAAAGCACATAAAGAATAATAAAAAAGGTAATAGAGGTACCTCCTATTCGAAGATCCGGTACAAATTGCTACTAAAATGAACAAACTTGTCAAAAATATCACTATTTAAAGTATAAAATATGAAATACTTAAAAATTGAGCATAAAATGTCGATTTCGAACAAATTAGGGGCTTAGAATAAAATTCCAACAAGTATCTAGGGCTTAAAACTAAGATTTCAACAAATATAGGGATTTAAACTAAAATCTCAGCAAGTATAATGACTTAAATAAAAATTCCAGCAAGTTTGGGGGACAAAAAATAAAATTTCAGCAAGTATTCTAAGGCAAAATAAAATTTCAGCAAGGTTGGGAGGGATAAAAATGAAATTCCAGCAAGTATTCTAAGGCAAAATAGAATTTCCAGCAATGTTGGGGTACAAAATAAAATTTCAGCAAGGTTTGGGGGTAAAAATACAAAATTCCAGCAATATTCTAAGGCAAAATAGAATTTCCAGCAATGTTGGGGTACAAAATAAAATTCCAGCAAGGTTTAGGGGCAAAAATGCAAAATTCCAGCAATATTCTAAGGCAAAATAGAATTTCCAGCAATGTTGGGGTACAAAATAAATTTTCAGCAAGGTTTAGGGGTAAAAATGCAAAATTTCAGCAATATTCTAAGACAAAAATAAAATTTCTAGCAATTTATAAGGGCAAAGATGTAATTTTCAGCAACATTTAAAGCCTAAAGTACAATAACAGCAAGCTTGGGAGGTAAAATTGCAATTTCCATAAATATCAGAGGGTAAAAATGCAATTCTAGAAAAATTTAGGGGTCAAAATGTAATTACAGAAAAATATAGGGTCAGAAACGAAAATTTAAAAAATACAGGGTCAAAATTATAATTATATAAAAGTTGGGGGACCTAAATGCAATTAATTGGGATCTAATTGCAAAGAAAATTAAATTATGGGGGTCAATCTATAAAAAATAGAAACTTAAATGCACAAATCAGAAATTCTCGGGACCACAGTAGCATTAATGAAAGAATAAGGACTATAAAATAAATACCTATTATTAATTAAAAATAAATTAAAAAACTAAACTAATCAAAACGACGTAGTTTTGAGTGAAATTACGTCAAAACGACGTAGTTTCACCAAAAAAAAATTTTTTCGGGCTAATTTCGATTTTTTTTATTTTATTATTATTTTTTTTGCCAGATTTTTTTTTCTCTTTTCTCTCTTTTCTTTCTTTCCTTTCTTTCTTTCTTTCTTCTTCTCTTTTCTTTCTCCCCGATTCCCCTCTGCTTCCCCCCCCCCCCCCAATTCTCTTTTTTTTTCTTTCTTCTCTGGTTCTTCCTTTCTTCTTTCTTTCTTTTCTTCTTTTTTTTTTTCCCGATTCCCCTCTTTTCCCCTTTTCTTCTTTCCCCTTCCCCGATTCTGTTCTTTCCCTTTTTTTTTTTTCGGTTCTCTCTTCCCCCTCTCCGTCGTTTCCTCGTTTTCCGGCCCTCTCTCACACAGGTCTCTCTCTCTCTCTCTCTTGGCCGGACATTTTTCGGTTTTCCTCTTTTTTTTTTTTTTAATCTAAACTTCTATTTCAAGGATTAATGATAGAAAAATTGAAACCAATAGGAAGAAATTTACCTGGAATAGAAGCTGTGGTGCTATTGCTATTGCTGTTGTTGTTGTTTGTTTGTTGTTTGTTGTTTTTTTTTTTTTTTCTGTTCCCTCTTCTTGCAGGTGTGTGTGTGCGTTTGTGAATTGTA
Source organism: Mitragyna speciosa (assembly GCA_024721245.1). Lineage (NCBI taxonomy): Eukaryota > Viridiplantae > Streptophyta > Magnoliopsida > Gentianales > Rubiaceae > Mitragyna > Mitragyna speciosa. Next base: position 31,599,369 of record CM045554.1, read on the forward strand.
TGTTGTGTGAATTGGTGCAGGTGTATTATGAGACAATGAGTGTGTGTTTGTGACTGATTTGTGAAAATGGTGGTGCAGATGAAATGTGTGTGTGTGTGTGTGTGTGAATTTGTTTTTGCAGGATGTGTGTTTTTGTTTATGCAGGTGAGTGTTGATGCTTGTGTGTGTGTCGTGTGTGTTTGATTATGTGTCTGATGAAGGTGCAGGGGAGAGGCAGGGAGGGAAGTGTGTGCGAATTGTGTGTCTGTGTGTGAGTTGTGAGTGAATTGCAGGGGAAGGGGAGTGAATTTTGTGCTTGTGTTTTGTGGTGTTTGTGGGCTTCTGTGTGTGTGCAAATGCAGGGTGTGTGTGCTTATGTGTGTGTGCAAATGCAGGGTGTGTGTGTTGTGCGTGAATGAGTGTGTGCAAGGAGAAGTGCGTGTGATTGAGTGTGTGTTCTGTGTATGTGTTTGTGAAGGTGCAAGGGGAAAAGGAGTGGGAGTGTATGTTGGTGAAGTGAGGGAGTTGTGTGTGGTGTGTGCTGTTGAATTGAGTGTAAGGAAGTGAGGGTGCCGAGAGAGGGTGAAGGAGACTGGGAGGGAGAGGGAAGAACGGTGAGTATGTGAGTGTGTCTGTGTTTCGGGGGAGTGAATGTGCAGGTGTGTGTGTTTATGGCTGAGAGAAGAGAGTGAGGGAAATGGAAAAGTGTGTGCAATGATGAGGGTGATTGGAGGAGAAAATAATCTGTCCAAAATTCCTCAAAATCTGCTGAGGAGAAGGTGAGAAGAGGTATGGCTTGGGGATGGTTTTTGCAGAAGCCATTACCTTCTTTGCAGAAGGAACAGCAGCAGCAACGCTACTGCTGCTGTTCATCTTTTTTTTTTTAAAGAAGAAAACACAGAAAAACAGAAAAATAAAAATAAAATAAAAACTACTTGAACTCTTTTTAGATTATATATTAAAACTAAAACACAACATTATAAGAAGAAAAAAGAAAAATTCAGTGTAAGAAAGTTAATTCTAAGTTAGAAAAATACAATTTAAAATAAACAAACAAATGGTATTTGAAAATAAGTAAATAAATAAATTAATTATGAAAATTTTCTTTACATAAAATTTATAAAATGCACAAACACATAATTCTTATAAAGAAAAATTTTAAATAAAAATAAAAAAGTACATTGAAAAACGTGACTTAAATATGGCAAAATTATAAAAAAATCATGAAATTAATAAATGACGTCACAAAAATCTTACACAACATATATTATCACATAAAGCGCATATAGTATAATTTTCACTCAAAAATTTTAAGATTAACGCATCCTTGGGAAACGTGCCATTAAGTTAAAAATACTAAAATTTTAAATAAATAATAAATGACTCCAAAAAATCATTAAAATTATAAATAATGATAAAAATAGTAAAATTATATATTTAGGAAATAAAATACAAGAAAATAATATTTACCTGGTAAAATTACCATTTTGCCCATGATATAACAAATTAGACACAATATACACAAAAATTATAATTGGCCCCTGAAAATCAAAAATTCCCCATAAATAAAGTAATACGTATATTTTTATAGAAGGTGTGTCAAAATTTGGTGTCTACACCCACAAAACACAACATACAACACATAGACACACATAAACAAACACCCACATGCACATGAATTATTTTAAAGCATTTTGTTGGGTTTTTGTGATGTTTTCTTGAAATGAAGTAATGATATTTGAAAATTTGATTCGTACCTTTCTTGGTTCGATTGATGTAAATTGGTGTTAGAATCATGTTCAGTGTATTCTCCTGATTATTTTGGTGTAAAAGTCACTCCAATCGGAAGTGATTTAATGGGTCAACAACAACAATGCCGCTTTGTTTTAGTTAGATCTACGGATTTTAATTTTTTTTTTCAATTCCAAGTTTAGATTTGTATTTTACGGAATACAAAGAGTTTGGGGACATAGTTTAGGGTGGAAACACATTGTCAGCAAATTGCCGGCGAGTCACTGGCGGTGGCGATAGTGGCCATTAGTTGGGGCCATAATTTTACAAATTAGATATAGTTCAGGGATGTGTCTGCAAATATGTAAACTTTAAAACTTTCTGTCCTTTGCATTTTCTTCCGCTAAAAAGTTTTCATCCTTTACAAATTGACCCCAAATTTTGTAAAAGTTAACAAAATTAAATTTGAGCTCGAGCTTGAGTATCTCGAATGTGGCTCAAGTTGAGCTTGAGCACTAAATCTACATGTTTGAGGAGCTCGAGCTCGAGCTCAAGCATATTTATTTTGCAATCGAGCTGAACTCAAACATGTGATGCTCGAGCTCGACTCGGCTCGATTACAGCCTCACCCACCACTCCTTTCTCACTCCCACCACTCATTGGCCGGGCCATATCTGGGCCTGCACAGACTGAACATACTCCAACAACCACTTTTCTTACACCATCGGCGAGCTATAACTACTAGTATATTAAACATCAAATCCAAATCTATCTATTCCCATCAAATGAAGCTCTGGCCAGTTGACAATTCTTTCAAATTCCTCTCTCCTTGCTTCAGACTTGCATGATTGCTTGTCTCTATTTTGGTTCCCAAATTCTCTAATGCATGTTCCTTGGTCTGGCTTTCCCCACAGTAAAAAGTCACTCGTGCCTCAATTAGCTTGGAGTTTTGATGCGGTAGTTGCATGATAAGGATTCTTTTTGTAGATTGTTGGGCTTGTGCTTGTACTACTAACATAGGCTACTCAATTTGCTGATTTTTGCCACTCGAATTTATTTGATTTTGACTGTTTGAGTTCAAAGCATTTGTCACATTTCTTTCTACAGATTGTTTGGGTTTTCTGTTTTGTCCTGGGTTGACCCGGACAACTCAACTAATTTTTTTTTTACTCGGAGACAACTCGGTCCAAGTCAACCGATTCCGGATGAGTTCTTGGCAAGTCTCCCGTCTCCGAGTAGGATTGGAACGGTTTCGGACTAGAGTCCTCCGTTCAGTGACAACTTTGGTCGAACCATGCTTGCAACAAAATCCAGTGTTCCCATGTGGCAGCTTCTTCTACCAGATTTTCCCATTGAACAACTTAACTATCTGTATACTTAAGGTCTCTCCACTTCCCTTCGCGAGTGCTCCTTCATCAATGACTGAGGGTGGTAAGGGGAATGTCACAGTGGCTTTGGAAGACTTCTTGAGCGGTAATAGATGAAATATGGACGAATTAGTGATTCTGGGGGTAGTTCTATTTTATAGGCAACTGCTCCAATTTTCTTCAACACTTATGAGGCCCATAGAACTTGGAAGTGAACTTCAGATTCCAATTTTGACTTTTCCTTGAGATTTAGATCCTTTTTAATCAGTTAATAACAGAACATGCTTTAAACAGACAGATAAATACTTGTCTAGGACAACAGTTAGCTAAGAGGTTAAAATTGAACTAAATTTCTTGTTCACATTTTTTTACCTTTAAAAGAGAAATTATGGTTATTTTGTCATTCACTTTTTCTATTTTTTTCGGAGATATATTTTTGTGGATCCTCTATTAAGACAATATTTCGTGTACTTTACCATCCACTGGATGATGCTGGCAGCCTAACGACACGGAGGGAAAAAAAAATGATGGTAGAAACTTGTTGACAAACAGATGAGGAAAAGCCTGTGGAAGTGTTATCAAAATCATCTCTGCCATTTTTTTTTTTTTTAACCTTCTGTGAGTGTTACAGAGGTCTATGCCTAATCCTACCATGACATGGATATTTTTTTCTTAAAAATACATATTACAAGTAATAACTGTTGTTTGCTTAAATATACAAGCTAGCATAAGTCGATCAGTTGGGCTAAAAGTTGAAGTATAGAAAGAGAGGTATGCTAAGAATCAGAGCAGTAGTGCAGCGCCTCTCCTTCCCTCCCTATCTGAACAAATTTTTGTATGAAAAGTATTGTATGCTTAATCGGATGTGATCACCTCAACGTCCATGCCAACATCATGATGCTACAATTTGCCACACAAGGTTTTTCAGTCCTAGATTTTGTGCCAAAAAATGGTTTGTTTTTCTTTATCTGGGTTGTAGTTCAAGAGATGATGGATCATTCATAGACCTAGTGAATAAATTGGTATTAGATTGATCGGCGGATTCTGGGCCTTCAGGAATGCTCTTTGATTTGTTGCGCCAAGAAACTCCTGGAAGATGAGGAGTTGGAAGGCTAACAGAGTTAACCATTGAGTATGTAAACCACGGAAGCCATCATAGGTCTTCCATTAGCATCTTCTTCAACGCACAGCAATCCAACATGGTTACACTTGAGCACTTCATTTTCAACACTAGAGTTTCTAATTGTTGGATCCAACAACGTCAATGGCATGCCATTTCTCCATTGTTCCCAAGCCTGTTTCAAATCAATATGACATATCAGCTTTACTACAATTATCAACAGCAAAATTTAGTCAGATTGGTAATGGGATGAATGATTATTTTTTGCTTATCTTGTGCACGTAATGATATAGACTATTGTACCAACAGGACTAGCAATTATAAAAGTGGTGTTAAAGTTTGCCCTCACATAGCTTAAAAGGTCTCGACCATCTTCAGATTGGTGAAAGTTGCTGTTCTTCTTGTCAGCAATAATTTCCAAAATCACAACCCCAAACTAAACACGTCTGACTCGACAGAAAACTGGCCGCTTGTACTGTATTCAGGAGCCATATAACCAGTGCAAGTCACACCAGTACGGACAAGATAATTACTATTGTATGACTAATTGACGATACTTCTGTGTACCATATGTAGTAGCATTAGGTCGTTAATCAGCCATGTTAGATTTTGAAATTAAAATCCTGAGGATCATGATCTTCACTATGAACTAAAGTCACATACTTTCAACCTCCGATATTTTAGTGCTATCACTCTGGCTTCCAACGTCCCAGCAATTCTATTTACAAACTATAACATAAATCATCAATAAAGATTGTATGGGAGCATGGAGAACTTACAACGTCCCAGCAATTCTGTTTGTGTTTCCTTCAAATTCATCGGCGCCACAAATTTTTGCCATGCCAAAATCTGCAATCTTCAGGTTCATACTTTTATCTAGTAAAATAGTGCCAGCTTTAAGATCGTGATGAATAATTCTAAGACGAGAATCTTCATGAAAATAAAGAAGTCCTCTTGCTATTCCTCCAATGATCTTGTAATTTCTTAATGAATCCAATAATTGTTGCTTTTCTGGAACTTTAAAATAACATCAAAGAAAATATTCCGTGTCAATTTTATGAACCATAATATCAGATATTTCAGAAGACAAGAGCAAAGATCAAGATAAAATGTTTTAGGCTTCATTTCGCTGTAAAAAATAAAATACATTAATAAGAGGTATCTAGTTTGAAACCAACCAAAAAGGAAGTAATCAAGGCTTCTATTTGGAACAAATTCATAGATGAGCATCTTTTTCCGTCCTTCCAAGCAAAATCCCAGAAGTCGAACTAGATTCCTGTGCTGAAGCTTGGCAACTACTGCAATTTCATTTTTAAATTCTTCTGCACCTTGCCCTAAGTTTGTACATAGCCTCTTCACAGGTATGTCTTGTCCACCAGGTAGTGTACCCTGTGGAAATATGGACAATTGAAATTCAGGTACTAACTAAAAGCATCATCATTTATATGCCTGTTTGACGAAATGTGTATTTACACGCACCTTGTATGCAGGACCAAATCCACCTTGACCAATTTTGTTATCAATTGAAAACTTATTTGTGGCTGTTTGAATTGCACTTTAATTATTGTGCAAGGATTCTGGGTCGATATTTAAGCTTTCGGCTCCATCTATTCCGAAAACAAAAAAATGAGCGAATTATATTATATAGACGTATAAGAAAGGAATTTCTAAAGCAAATAAATCAAAGATAATTTTGTTTTCTTGTAGCACATCAATGTAATCTTTACCATTTTCTTTAGCATTGTGGCTTCATGTCTCTTTCTTGATCTTCTTTTTAGGAGAACCAACTTCGCGACAAACAGCACCATAAAAAAAGTGATTGAGAGAACAATTCCAATAACTGCTTGTTTTGATTTTCGCCGGTTGCCTGACTTAAAAAAGAGCAACAAAATTGAACTCCAATGTGATGGCCTCAATGAATGACTACCAAATGTAACATCTCTCTGTTTAATTTTTATTTTTATTTTTCATTTTTATTGTACGTGATACCTGATACAGACACTTTAAGCATGTATATGTAGGGTCCACCCGAGAATTTTTCTAATCAGGATGTACAAGAGCTTACCTTTACTGCTTGATTTTCTAGGGACAGAAGGAGGTAGTAGAAGTGGCGGAGTATTTGGCGTAGGCCCAAGTGCAGTTGCTACTACACTACCGTTGTAGAAACGGTAAAGCTCATACCTGAGGGTGCAGCTGGGAAATACTATCCTATTTTCCTGACTGTTATTGCAGCAGTTCGGAAGATTTGAGATAGCATTATTAAGGCAAGTATCACAATCCACAGTGGTAAGATCAGGCGTGCATTGTGCCACGGTATATAATCTTTGGCGAGGCAAAAAATTGGCTTCTGCAACAGCAAACTTTTTCGCTGAACGATCATTTGCAGCCTGGTTCTTAATCCTGTCCGTCAAATTGAACAATAACTCGTTGAACGCTGGATCAGTTATATTCGTTGTATTATGCAGTAATGGTCCCATGAAGTTCGTATCCCCTCTAGAAAAGATGTACTGATTCGAGTACCTTAACGGATACTCTTCGTACCAAACAGTCGCATCCTTTTGATTGGGGCAATCCTGAACAATTATTCCGGAAGCAGTCCACACACTGTTTACAAACATCAACGGTAAGGTCACCACGACAGAGAAATAGACCATAGATTGTGTTAGAGTTGCCAGAGCAATTGTGGGATTGCAGAAACCGTTGCTCTCGGAAGTATTTGAGGATAAAGTAGAAAATAGGAAATTCAGGCTGGTTCTGTACGGGCTGTTGGTAGTGTTAGGACTATAGGTAACATCGTCGCAGTGGAATCCTATAAAATACAAGCTATTTGCACTCCTGATGAAGCAAATCGGGGACATGCAAGATAAAAATGATGGATTTTTGGATATGGTTTCAAAAGAAGGCATGATGGTAAAATTGGTCATTATTTATTGCTCAAAATGGTTTGCGTTTCTAACTAGAACATTATCAAACTTTACAGAGTAGTACTACAGTTAATGGTACTGATTAGATTAGGAAACGTGTGATTAGCGTTGCATTCTACTAGAGAGAGACCAGAATACCGACTACTTCCGATTCCACAAGTGATGTATGTGGAATTGAATAAAAGGTCATAAGTAGACTATGGTTTGATGTATGTCAATGTAAGATAAAAGTTGGAAATGATTCTACTCTGGAAAAGAAAAATTGATGGAAGTGTCACTTCAGCTATCAAAATTGTTGACGAGTAGAAAAGAAAAATCGAAAAGCCACAGCAGCGAAGAGAAAATGACAGTGGCTCTTAATTTGGGTAGTAATTTGTGAGGATTTGGTCAGCAACACAAACACAATTTTTGAATTTATGATTAATGTCATATTAAATTAACCATGTAAATTTTAATCCATACCTATATGCTATATATTTGATTCGTGATTAGTACATTGTTTTTCTATTTTTATTAAGTAGCTAGTGTTAACAAGTTACACTGTCCGAAATAATTAAAACTGACAATTATTCCGAATTCATTTGGGCAAGGATGTTGCTCGATATTCTTTTGGAATTTGAACAATAGGCAATTGTAAGAAACTAGAATAACAGGATGGTTCCTATTTCTATAGTTATTGTAAGATATTTAGATATATAGAGGCCAACGTAATTTTCGGATATGAATAACCGGGGTTTATTTAGCTTCATCTAAATTTTTTACATTTTTAGCTGAAGTGTTATTCTTGTCTTTAGGCATAATTAAACCAAAATCCTTATAAAGTTAGAAGTTTCCAATTTTATTTTACAAGTTATGTTTTAGTTAAATTTTTAATAGGTTATTTACTTTAGGAGTTAATTATTATTTCTTAGTTTCCTATTAGAATTATCTTATTTATTCCAATTGGGTTTTTCATTATTCAAATTTTGGGGGTCATATATAGGGAGTTTGTTATTGGGAAGGGTTGAAAGAGTTGAGAGCTTAAGATAAATTCTAGATAACGTTAAAGCAATTGTACCACTAGTTTATGCCAGCCTCAACATGAGAGCGAAAAATACTATATTTGTATCTTCTCTTTTCTCACATATTTTTAAATGTGTTAAAATAAAATTTCATTTTATTTTTTTGTGGTAACACTGCCTATGTTGTGAATAGTTATATATTAGATACACAAGTCTAACTACCTATTACAATCGCTAGAGTCATAATCTAACCTATCATAGTACAAAACATAGTCTAAATAACATAAGTGCAATTCACTACTAGTTTACTTGTCGCGTTCTAAAAATCGTGAGCAAAGAGGGTACTAGTGGGGTCGTTGACTGTCGCATCCGAAAAGACGGTCCGGTCTCGGTGACCCTTTCGAAAATAAAGTTTTTTAGAAAAACCGTGCGTGTGTGAGAAATATCAAAATTTAGTAGAAAAGTGTATTTTAAGAAAAATGGTATTTTTAAAAGAAAATAAGGTCGGGACTAAAAGTGCAATAGATTTGGCCAAATAATTTGAAAAAGGATTTTATTTTAAAAAATGGAATCGCCACTTGATACTGAGTTGGAGTGTAACAAGTCACCCGAAAAATTGTTTAACAAAACAAAACAAAAATTTTTAGAAAAACATTTTAAAACCCTTTTTCGACTCCGGTCTACGAAAAACGAAAGAAAAATGTCCGGGAGTCACATTTGAAGAAAGGGAAGGCAAAGGCTTGCGCTTAAGGCACCCTTTCAACCTAGCCGAAGCTAGTTGCGAGGTTTAATCAAAATTTCCTAAATTAACCCTAAATTCTATCACGTTTTGGATGTATATAAATGAATGCAAATCCTAAGTCTAAATGTGAATATCGGGAGGGTCAAAATATTCCGTCGAGGCTTGGTCGAGATTATCGTATTAATTGCGAGTCCCGAGTCGAGATCTCGAGGGAGTCACGAGTTTTATACAAAGTGTGATGCAAAAAGAAAAGAAAATAATAATATATAGTAAGTGAAGAAAGAAGGTGGATATGCAACATGACAGCTACGGGGGCTTAATAACTCGTGACTGAATATTTCTACTCACGGAGAGGGGAACGGCCTGTACGCCACCGCTTCCCACGTGAGTAGACGACTATTTCTAGTCGAATCACACAAATATCCTGATTTCTAAGTGAAATGCAACTTAGATGTCATGCATTTTAAAAAATGTGTCAATAATAATAATAATAATAATAATAATAATAATAATAATGAAATCATGCCAAATGAAAAGAAAACTAGAAGTGTGTGAAATGTGAATTGCATACGAATGGACCTAACACTAAAATATTCTAAGAGTCTAGCGTTGGGCTAGCCCGTTCTAAGGAAAATCCCACTAGCGTTAGACTAACGAGAAATAATGAAGCCACAACTAACATTAGACTAGGTTGGTGACGGAATACCATAAATTATGAATTAAACATTAAAGCATGAATTAAAAGTAAATTAAACATATAAAAACATATAATATCACATAGGAGCATATAACACATAAGCATAATATTTTAGATGCAAAAATCCTAAGGAAAGAGGTAAAAGAAATAAACACGTAAGCACGAAAAAGCAAATGAACTCTAACTATTACACCGGGGGGCTTGATTTACAATTTAAGGGGGAAAATTAAAAATACCCTATCTATTACACTTTCTATCTAATTATACAATTCTTGCTAAAATACGAGAAAAATAACCTAATTATTACATTGATTAGCTAAATACAAAATATAATATTTTTCATCAAAATAATAAAATTTAAAATTAAATAACACAAAATAAATAAATACGCAAAAAGTACATAAAATAAGAAACGCATAAAAAAAATGAATAAAATATCACATTAGAGCACGTTGGAGCACATAATGAAGCAATTTATGAGGAATAGGGATACCTCTCGAAGACCCGGTACTAAAAATACTAATCAAAATGAACAAATAAGTCAAGGAACCTTGATATAAACAAATAAACAAATAAAACCTAATACATGTTAATATTGACAAATTGGGGCAAAAATATAAATTCTATGAAACTAAGGGCCTAAAAAACAAATAAAAACAAATCTATAGGCCAAATAATAAATTCAAGTAAATATGGGGGGGCATAATTGTAACTTAACGCTAAGTAGCAGGCAAAAATGAAATTTCAGCGAGTATGGAGCATGAAATACAAATCCTAGCAACTTAAAGGGCCTGATTGTAAGTTACGTGGCTTAATTGAAAGAAACTAAAACTAAAGGGGATCAATCTGTAATTATTAGGGACTTAAATGCAGATAATAAAAAAACTTTGGAGGCACAATCACAATACTTAAGGATAATAAGGGCTAAAAGTAAATCTCTTTTTTTTTTTTTTGAACAACCAAAAGTATTAAAAGTGGATGATTAAATCAAAACTAGATTAAGTAATTAAGTTAATGTAACTGATTAAATTGATTGTTAGATTAAGCTAAAATAAACATAATTAGAAAACCACAATTGAATGAGCAAAACAAACAAAAACAATAAATAAATGAAAATAGAATAAAATCCTAAACCCCAAGTTTTCTAATTTTTGGTCAAATTTCTCTCTTTCTTTCTCCTCTCCCTCTCCATCCAGATGCATTTTCTCTCTTTCTTTGTTCTTTCCCTTTGTTCTCTTTCTCTGGTTCACTCTGTTTCTAACTTCTCTTGCTTTCTCTCGAATCACTCTCTTCTCAATTCTTCCAACTCTCTCTCAATCTCTCTGGTCCCTCTCTTCATCTGTCTTTCCTCTCTCCTCTCTTATCCGGTCTCTCTATTTCTTCTTCAATCGGGTTCTCTAGAAACCGAATTAACCTCCCTTCAAGTCTCTCTCTCTCTCTCTCTCTCTCTCTCATTTCGTTTCTCACTCTCTTCTCTTATTTGTTTTCTTTCTCGTCGCTCTTTCCTCTTTCATTCTTTCTCTCTCTCGCGTTCTCTTCCTCTCTCTGCACTCCCATTTTTTGTGCCTCACCTCTCTCAGTGCTGCGCAAAGGGGTTTCGGAGAAAAGGGAGATATTGGCAAAGTTTGTGGCGCGAATAGCGATGCCTCCGGTGATGATGATTAGTGCAATTGGTGACTGGTTGAGGTTGAAATTGGACTGATTGTGATGTAGGTGGTGGGTTAAATTGTGGTGGTGGTGGAGAAATTTCAGACATTGGGATGATGGTGGCTTGGATTTGGGCAAATTTGAGGGGGCAGTGATTTCTACAGGGCTTGGGCAAAGGCTTGATGGATGGTGGTGTTTGTATGGGCCGTGGGTGGTTGATAAGTTATGTTGGAAGAGGCTACTGATCTTTGGCCATTTTGCTTTCTTTTTTTTTTTATGCAGGTTTTAGGGGTGCCCTTGGTGAAATTGAACTGATAGGGTGCTAATTTTGGGTATTTTGTGGTTCAGTTGTTGTTTTCTGCGGGTTGTCAATGGTGGTTGAGGAGCTACGATGGTGGGAATTTTTACTTTGACCGTGCATTTGAGTGATATGTGTGTGATCGAAAGGCCTGTGTGATGGTCAAAGGGCTGTTGTGATAATTGCAGCAGGGAAGGACTTTGATGTTTGCGGTTTGGCCATTGGTTGCAGAGAAGAGGGAATTGGGTGGTTATTCTAGTAGGTCTGGTCAACATTTTCTTTGATGATGGAAGAGTTGCTGATGGTAGGAATTGATGGTAGAAGGGAAGGGGAGGCTGGTTGCTGAGGAGTATTTGGGTTGCAGTTGCTTGATTGAATTGTGGCAATAGTGATTCTTCTGTGATTAATTTTTGGGCTATGAAGGCTGTAACTAATTGTTAGCGTGATGCGGATAGGAGGCCTGATGAAGCTTTGCAGTTTCTGGTGTGGTGGAGTTGAGAGGAAAAAGGAGCTGATTAGAGTCATTTTGTGTTGTTGGTGGCCTTATTCGGTGGTCTAATGGACTGATTTTGTGAGTCTGATTGATAGAATTTGATGGTGGAGTTGATAAAGTGCGATGGTGGTTTGGGGAATTTGGGATTCTGGGTTTACTGGTTTTGAGAAATTGGGTGGCAGACATTGGTGAAAGAGAGGGAATAGGCAGAGAGCTTGCATCTAATTGTTGTTGGATTGGCAGAGAGAGAGGGAGAGAGGAGAGACGGTGAGAGAAGAAAGAAAGAAAAACTAAACCAGAGAGATAAAACCCAGAAAATAACTCCAGAAGAAAAACCCCAGAGAATTAATATAACAAAATAAATAAATAAATAAATAAGAAATCATTCCAGATTATTCAATTGAACACTGCAAAAGAAAAATAGAGTTAAGAGTAATACCTCTTCAATCTGTTAATTTGATGATGAACAGTGATCCAATTGGGTTGATAACGAACAATAGCAACGTTGAAGAAAGATGACGTGAACAGTAACTAAAAATGGAAAAATGGAGTGTGTGTGTGTTTTTAGGTGTATGAGTGTGTGTTTTGATCTAAAAATCGCAAAAGCAAAAGTGTTTGTAGGGTTTCCTATTTTTTTCTTCTTTTTTTTCTACTGATTACAAGGGTATTTATTTATAAGCCACTTGTCTTGTTGGCCAAGAATGTTATAAAATAATGAAAATGCTACCAGTATGTAAAAAATGTTAATTTTATTAAAAAAATATTTTTAACCCTAAAATTAAAAATTAATACAAGGAATATAACAGCGATCTCTAAATTTTCAAAAAAAAATTACAAATGATTTCAAAAATAAAAATTAGAGGTCAAAACTGATAAAACGCGCTCGGGGCGTAAAATGACGATTTCGTCCCTGAACAACGAAAATACATAAAAAATAGATATTAGTCTCAAACAAAAATTATCAAAAATTAAAAGTAAGCTTAAAACATTAGAAAATGCCTTTTTGATTCAAAATTCGACAAAAAATGAATTTATGCTGTAAAATGACGATTTTACCCTTAAACAATGAAAATTTACAGAAAATAGCTATTGGCCTCGAAAAATTATCAAAAATTACAAATAAGCTTAAAACACTAGGAAATGCATTTTTGACTCAAAATTGGTGAAAAATGAATTTAAATTATAAAATGACGATTTTGCCCTCAGACAATGAAAATTCACAGAAAAAAAAGTAATCGTCTCTGAAAAATCAAGAAAATTTAGAAATATGCTCAAAGAATTAGAAAAATGAATTTGGAACTTAAAATGAGCTAAAATGGTACTCGCGAGGTGAAATTACCATTTTGCCATTATGCTAGTAAAAATATAAAAAAGACCAATTAAATCCAGAAAAATCATACGAAATTAACAAATTCACATAAAAGTAAAAATATGAATTTAAAACTCCCAAAAGCTGATAGAAAAATATTTACAGATAAAATTACTATTTTGCCCCCCAGATTATTGAAAAATTAAAAATTAAAATTTGTCCCAAAAAGTGCAAACATGCCCCCTAGTGTTTGAAAATAAATGGTGTGTCAAAATTTGGTGTCTACATTACTATCATCCATCACTTCACTATCTTCGAGTGTCAACACACTTTCTCGCTACAAAACCATTATTAACTGCATGTCAAAAGGAAGGGGTCAGTGACAAAATCACTCAGTAAGTGGCAAAAGTATCATCTTGTGGCTTGAGAATGTCACATACATATTTACTTTCAAAATACACATTCAATAGTTCATATGAATACATTGGTACTAGACAAATTCACATTTAATCACAAGTCCAATATCAAGCATCAAAATCAAACAATAATCTCAAACAAAGCATCATTGCATTCAAACAAAGTCCTGGATATCCAATCATTCACTATAACCCGGTTGGCCCGGTCATATTGACTTTTTCTTGGTCAGCTCGGTCATATTGACTGTCACCCTGTTAGTTCGGTCCTACTGACTATCACCTGGTCAGCACAGTTACTCATATCACATCATACATACATTTACTTCATTGTGCAAACAATTCATTGTTCAATAATTCATTTGTATCTTATATTGTCAAATTATGGTAAAACGAGAACACAATCACAATCAAGCCATTTCATATAGCAAATATAATTTCAAAACAATTATACTTTGACAATTGCCATTTTTTTTTTCCAAAATCTAAGGGACACAAGTCCCACTTACCTCGGTCCGAGCTAACTTAATACTCCCCGAAAGGTAGATCACGTTCTTCGCCTAAAACACACAATTAAACATCTAATTATACACTAATTCTTTTGAGAAAACATACATATAACTTAACTCTAACTTTAGGACACAAGACAAAGCAAAACCCTTAGAAGAAGGGCTTCTGCGACGTTATCCACAAACCTATCCGTGACGTAGCTGAACAAATCTGTGACGCGGATAGACATTGCGGATATGAACAACAGTCTGGAATCCATCCGCGATGCAGCTCGTCATCCGCAGGCCTATTTGTGATGCGAATAGACGCCGTGGATATGAGCAACTAATTGGCACTCCTTTGCGATTCTAGGCCCTTCAACCATCCAAACTCTAATCCATCCAAACCCAAAAGACATAATAAAGCAATAACAAAGTATATTAAGTTCAAAATACTCATTTACCCAAAACACAAATCATACTTATACAAAATCCCTCAAGGTTCTTTCACCCACATTCGCCACAATCAACCATAATCATACACACACACTCATGCTAGGTAGCATATACCCATAGAAGCATAACAACTCCCAAAACTTCCTTTGATCACCCTTTAACCACATTACTCACATAATAAACAAAGACCCATAAAATGTGAGATAAAATTTAGAAATTTACCTTGGATAGGGAATTGGATAGAAGGCTCAAAGTCTACTCTTCTTCTTTGCCATTGTGAATTCAAGCTTTCACTTTCTTCTTCAAGAGAAAAGAGAGGTATTTTAGAGGGAAAATGAGAGAGAAAGAGAGCTAGTTGAGAGAGGAGAAGAAAAGAAAATGGAGAAGAAAAGAAAACCCTAAGCCTTTTAGGCAAGAAAATAATTTTCTCCCCAATTGCAATTTGGCCCTTCATCATCTTCCTATTTACATCTTCAACTTAATAGGTCAAATTACCATATTGGCCCTCAAGGGCCTTGGTATTACAAAAACCTTTTCTGGTACGTAACAAATATATCAATGATATATAACAACGTGTTGATTATGTTCACCTCCTTGAAGTTTGTCTAGATTGTAAATTATTTCTTGAGGTTTAGCTAAACTTCATTAACCTTACTGACAGCACGCGAAGCTGATTAATGGATGCAAGGACATGGCAAAATGACTCTACTTAAAGATTACATTTTTATAGGTTTGTTCATTTTACAAAACGAAGTTTGACCATATTAATGCCAAACTTTTTGATCAAAAGGAGAATATTTCTCAAAGATTCCCAGTCATCATGAAGGAGAAAAAAGGACAAAGTGAACAAAAGAAATATATAGACAAAAAAAATCCAAGAACGAATTACTCAAAAATAAAATTTAAAAAAAATTGGGAATACCTTCTTTCCATTCCTATTTTCCCACAACTCACTTCCCCCTAATCCAAAGCTAATTTGTCCTTTGTTCGCGAATTTAATGCTGGGAATTTTTTTTAATCTCTAATAAAGTAGAAATTTTTTTCCTTTTTTTTTAATCACCAAAAGAGTTTTTCTTTTTTTTTTTTATAGAGTATAAGTAGTGTTTCTTTTTCTTTTTTTTTTCCCCATGCAGTGTTGGAATTGTATAATTGGGGTGGTAGTGGTGGAATTTCAATACTACGTACAAATATCGTGAAATTTGTGATTAAAAGTTTGTCATTTATTGAAAATGGAATTAGATGCATTTACAAGTGTACGAAAATTGTTCCTCACAGGTGAGAGTAGAAGAAAACAATCAGTAAGTTTGACTTAGGACCAAGACCTCAGCAAACTTCTGCTGACTACTGACCAAATGCAATGTAAGTTGTAAGCAGCCAAATGCAAAAGAAAAGCAAAGGTCCAAACCTAACCACCAAACCAAAAAACGAATAACTGTGGGCAATATATTGCTCCTTAACAAATGTGGCACCTTTTCTTTTTTCAAATAAAGCAAGATTTCTATTTGCAATGATATATTTGGTCCGCTTATAGACATAATTTCTTTGCAATGATAGGATTGGTTTTTGACCTGTTCTATTTGTGCCTCGAATCGTATTCAAATAATATCTGCCCAAGTTGGACACATCAAACCTTAACCAAATAAAAAAAAAGGTTGGAATCGTCAAGCTGCGCTGAGATTCTATCCATGAGATGCAGACTGCCTGGTTATCCACACTCTGCCTAACAATTTATTTATTTGTTAGGAGAAAAATGACTGAAGACGCTTCGCCTAACAATTGGACAAATTATTTATTTATGTATTAGGAGAAAATTGACTTAAGAGGGAACCTGGAGGGCAATCTTGTGTGAATTGGATTTACGGGTCCATTTGTAGACCTTGTGACTTTTTAAGCATTCAAATTATACATATCATGATATGAACATCAATCTATATGGTGTGATATTTAGATAATTACAAGATTTATTAGTGAACGTTTAAAATCTCCAAAAAATTTGTAGTTTGGTGATCTAAAGTTAGTGGCAAGCGGGCCCCATTTTGGAAAGTAAGATTGGGGTCCTCATTAGAAAATGCAATGCAATGCCATTTAAGACAATACTCAACCAGTTTGGGCCACACGGACTCTAGAGTTGTTACATTAGCAGATAGACAATTTCAGAATTACCAACAATGAAGTTGACGGATTTTGATCTACCGTGAATGTCTGTTTGTGCACAACCGAGTCCGTCTCCATTTTAGCTTGTCTGGATAGCCCAATTCGCTATCTTTTGTTTTTTGTTTTTGGACAGCCCAGTTCTGTATCATTGGTTTAGATTAACTCGTTTGTGATTGAAGAGAACTTCTTACTACAAATTCGCAACTTTTACTGAAAAAAACTTATAGTCTAAACAAAAGCGACATGATTTATTTCAATACTCAAAAGCCAAGTAGTCAAGCATCCAACACATATTGCTGAGCACTTGATTAGCATCCATTGGCAGAAATCTGATATTCTCATGACTCCAGGAGTGGTTTCCAGTTATAATTCCAGTTAAATTGGGAAAACTGAGCAGAAAACAAGAGCATGGGCTGCTCTTTTTGATGATCTTGGAACCAAAGTTCGCTCAACAGAAACTGCCCAAACACGTTATTATGCAATGAAATGTTCAAGAAAGAACAACTATATACTGTAATCGGTACAATATCATTGGAGCAAGAAAACTGAGGAAGGTAGGAGTTGAATTGAATTGATCCGAGATAACTTATAATGCAATAAGGCAGATCTTATATGTATCAATTCTAAATCTAGATTATCCGGGTTAATAAATCAATGGCAATATCAAGAATCATGGAACTAATCATGTAGATAGTTATTGTATATACAGCTAATAAAAAGATTGTTATGTTGAAGCCATAAATTCACATATCTCCCTTAAGGTTTGTCAAAGTTTAAAAATCTCGGCCTTTCCTTAGGTTTTAATATTACACTTATACCCACTACATTAATATTTTTTATAACTAAAAAACTCATTTGGATAATGTAATCGAAAAATAGCAGCCAAATATTTTAAAATATACTTATTTGCTTTTAAAAATAACAATGAGGAAGAAAAAAAAAGTAAAAAGATACTAAAATCAAAATTTTCTACCACTCTAGTTGAGCCTTCCAAGTTGCTTTTTTTATTTAGATTAGTTAGAAAACTGGATTTTGAAGAATATAATCTAGTAGAGATTGAAAATTTGATATAAAACAAGTACTTTGATATTTTTTAAACTAACTAATTTTTAAATTTAATTTTTTTGAAGTAATTAAGAATATTTAAGGATGTTTTTCTGGTATTTTTTGGATTATATTACCAAAGCGAGTGTTTTTTATATTAAAAATATAAAGACGGGGAGTGTAAATATAATTATTAAAACCGAAGAGGAGATAGTTGCAATTATGACAAACCTTGGGAGGGATATGTGAAATTATCCCAATGTTCAACCGGAGTTGACAGGCAAAAATTCCCATATGAACTTCCTGATGCCCGCAAAAGAAAGATGTTAAGTCGTTATCCTTTCCACTGGCTTCCCAATAATTCAGTAATTGATGCTTCATTTGTAAAGCAGGGCAGTAACTTATTCTTAGAAATATTAGCTTCTATCAATTTTCGCTTGCTTCCAGATTTGTTATGCCCGAAAATTGCAGGACGACTTGTGGAGTTTGCACTGCAACATTACCTTGTAGACACCACCAAATCCGCCTTCGCCAATTTTATTAGCAAGTGAAAAATCATTGGGGACCGTATTACTAGGATTCAGGATTGATGATTAAAATTTTATGTCCATCTACACCAGAAACATGCTCATGTTACAAGGGATTGTTTTTCAAGAACAAAAATCCAAGATAAATTTGTTTTCTGGTGTTACATTTTAATCATATTTAATTACAAGAGGCCTCCATAAATTTGGCATCATATCTCCTTCTCGATATCATTTTCAAGAAAACAAGGATCATGATCAACAGCATGATAGAAGAAACGATTGAGACAGCAATGGCAATAGCCGTTTCTTCTGAGATTCGATGTTTACCTGAATTAAGAAAAAAGATCATGATCAACAGCATGATAGAAGAAACTGATTTACATATCTGTTGGGCATACAAAAAGTGAAATATAACAAGCTAAAAAAATCCTAAGGAAATACTTTGTTGACTCTGTTGTATCAGTATATTGATACCGTATGGCATTACAGAGAAGTATGTACTAAAATTGAACACCTAAAATACACGGTGAAGTAATATGTTGTGCTCCATTTTGAAATTTTTACTCGTATATCCACTTCGACACTTGCAACAAGAAATGCCAGTGCCCAATTTCATCCTCTATCTTGGATATAATTCAGTAATTGTTGTTTCATTGACTGAAGCTGGTGCTGAGTTGGATGTGGATTGATCAACTTTGAACTCTCTAGGAAAGCTCTCTGTTCTCGAGCGACCAAAAAATGCGGGATGATTAGGGGCGGGCAAGGTGACTGTACGACTACTAAGCATAAGAACAACTGAAGCCATGGTAGGCCTTTGATCAACATCTTCTTGAACACATAGTAAGCCAATATGGATACTCTGAATGACTTCACTTTGGGCAGCAGAGTCTCCTATAGTTGGATCCAGCAATGCTAATGGCGTCCCATTTCTCCATTGCTTCCAAGCCTACAACAATTATTGCAATTAGTTACATTGATATCTTACAGACTAAAGATATATTTCACACATAAAACATAGAATTAGAACAAAAATTTAGAAATTAGGAAGAAAAGAAAATGTTTGTTAATTTGCACTCACATAGCTTAGAAGATCTTCAGCACCATCTGCTTGGTAGAAGCTACTATTCTTCTGACCAGCTATAATTTCCAGAACTAGAACACCAAAACTGAACACATCTGATTTTGCCGAGAAATGGCCATGCATGGCATATTCAGGAGACATATATCCACTACAATGAAAGCAATTGACAGGCATGGTTAGAAATTGCAAATGTTACATATATGTGAAATCTGGCTGTATATTATAAGAATGAAAAAATGTGTTAGACTGCAGTCTAAGGACATATACTATTTACATTGATTATGTTATATCTGGAATAATAATTTTGTATGTTTTCTGCAGCAACATGATTGAAGCTATCTAGGCCTTTCATGATCACTTATGATAAAGAATAAAATTTTTTTATTAAGATATCAATCGTGGTAGCAATTAAAGAAGACTTCTTGATGCTAGGGCACATGATTGTGCTTCTGCAGAGGTTATGCCTCATTTTCCATCAAAATTACGAGCAAGTTTAGAACTTACTATGTCCCAGCGATGATGTTTGTAGTTGCTGCAGATTGATCAGCCCCAAAAAGCCTAGCCATGCCAAAATCTGCTATCTTTGGATTCATATCTCCGTCTAGTAATATGTTGCTGGCTTTAAGATCGCGGTGTATAATTGTAAGACGAGAATCTTCATGAAGATAGAGAAGTCCTTTTGCTATTCCTCCTATGATCTTGTACCGTCTAGACCAATCCAGCATGTGTTGCCTTTCAGGGTCTTCATGACGATTAAAAAATAATGTTTTAGGTCAATTTAACACTTGTGAACAATTCCACAAAAAGACATACCTATTCCAAGGAAAAAGTTCCAAAACTCACGCTAATTAAAGTAAGTGTAATGACCCAAAATGTCATGATATATATGACAGTAATGGTCAAGTAATATGAGACTTTTGGTTCGTACTTAATTTAGCCTCTTGTTGACAACTTAGCTTGAATATTTTGGATCAGTGTAAATTGATCAAAGCTGGAGATTTATTTTCAAAGCTATTTAGTTCTTCTAGATTTTGAATTGGACGTCAAGAAAATAAAATATTAACTAGTACTACTTGAATTGAGGCCTACCAAAGAGAAAGTAGTCAAGACTTTTGTTAGGAATAAATTCGTAGATTAGCAACTTTTCTTCTCCTTCGAAGCAAAATCCCAGCAGCCGAACCAGATTTCTATGTTGGAGATTAGCAACCAATACAATTTCATTCTTGAACTCTTCTAAACCTTGCATTGAGCTTCTAGACAATCGCTTCACGGCTATTTCTTGACCATCTGGAAGAGTTCCCTAATCAGTGCATACAGCAAGGAGGAGTTGATTAGAACCATCATATAATGTGGAAAACTATCATTCTTGAAAACTTCTAATTACTTCGTTGTGAGTACCTTAAAGACATGACCAAAACCACCTTCACCAATTTTGTTATCAACAGAGAAATTGTCTGTGGCAGCTTGAATTGAACTCAGATTATATTGCAATGATTCAGGTGTTAAGATTTGAGATCCATCTGCAGGATAAACATATCAATGTTCATCATTAGACATCGAAAGATTCCATAGCAATGAGGATTCTAATGCTTTCTTCTCTGATCAATTAAAACAAATTCTAACTGCTGTAATTTTACCAGTTGCATCCACAATGGCATCATGACTCTTCCTTGATCTCCTTATTATTAAAAACGAGGCTAACAGAAACAGCAAAATGGAAACAACCACCGGAACGACAATGGCAATAATTGTTCGATGCGAGGTTCCTTGTTTTCCTAAATTATCAAAAGAAAGTTCTTTAGTTCAGTGAATCTCGGCATCTCTGGAAGTAATCTCTATTGGATAATGAACTTTGGATTCGTTTGATTCCAGGACAAACGGTCAAAACAAAGATATAAAATGGACTGTGTTCATTCTATTGGCATCAAGGAATTAACCTGAACGGGAATATTGTGTAAAATATCGAGTTTAATTTCTGATGCTTGTGGTGAACTACCCAACCATAGCATATGGTTAAACCATAGATAGGGAAACTACAGATTTGTAATTAAACAATTTTACCTGCATTCAAGTAAGTAGTGCATTTGAAATGAGTTTTGGAACAAAATTGGTATATTTTGAAATGAATTTCAGGTCGAAAATGGAGCTTCCCCCCCCCCCCCCCTAATATGTGAGGGACTGAACTTAGCATTTTCAGTAAGGGACTGAAAAAAGAAGGAAATAACCTCAAATCCTTTGGAGACGCCAACATACATCAGTTTAAGAGTGTGGGGATAAAAAAGTACAATGTTAAATGTTAGGGTTCAATTTGTATAATTTTCATCCAAAAATAAAAATAAAAAATAAAAAACCCAACCCCAACTACAGCCCAAAAAAAGGGGGAAAAAAATATTGTTTAGACTAGATCGATGGGGGGTTTTTTGAAATCTGGGACTTTCTAATAACTGAATTCATGTCGTCAATTATTAAAATAAGAGTAAATTGCGAAATACCTTATGTAATATCGCTGTTTACTACATAATTTTTCTATATTTTTAATATGATCATATGACCCCATGTAATTTTATGAAATGCGGGAATAGACCTAATATTCCGCAGTAAGCATGTATAAACCACTTGGCATCATAGAATATTCCACACTAATATCAAATTATAGAATCAGATGTGAAATATTTCGTAACGGAATATTGATTCCGTCCATTTTTCACATTTCATAAAATTACCGTGTA
This sequence comes from Mitragyna speciosa, assembly GCA_024721245.1. Classification (NCBI taxonomy): domain Eukaryota; kingdom Viridiplantae; phylum Streptophyta; class Magnoliopsida; order Gentianales; family Rubiaceae; genus Mitragyna; species Mitragyna speciosa. The sequence goes on from CM045554.1 coordinate 31,621,569, forward strand.
GTTATGTGGTCATATCGAAAAGATAAGAGAACTATGTGATCGATAGTGATACTACAAGCGGGTATTTCATAATTTAAGCTTAAAATAACTAAAAGTCCATCTAGGAATTTAGATGCTCATTTGGAATAAAAAGTTAAGAGCAAAATAAGGTTTGACACCTCTACTTAATGTGAAGAAAATAGAAATAACAAGTTTCTTTTTACTATGTGATTTCAATAATTGTACCTTTGGGTATAAAAAGTTGAAAAAATAAAAATAACAAGTTTCTTTTTACTATGTAATTTCTTTAATTGTACGCTTGGGTCTGCCAAGTTGATGAAGAAATAAATGCATACTTAGAATATGCACCTTCTCACAAACCAATTCACCTTCTCACAAACCAATTCACAGCTTGAAGTGATTATGTATGTACGTTTTTTCTGCACATGATACAAACACTTAAAATTGTGGTCTGTAGCGACCTTAACAGAATCCAGTAACAGAAGTTTTTGAAGAGACTTGAAATCATAGCTTTAAGTGATTATACATATTCACTTATTCTGTATGTGATATAAACATTTAAAGCAGGGTCTATAGAGATCAGGATACACGGGAGCTTACCTTTACTGCTTGATGTTGTAGGAACGGTAGGGGGCAGAGGAGGCGGCTGAGGATTTGGCGCAGGTGGAGGTGCTACTGCGCTACTGTTGTAGAAACGGTAGAGCTCATATCTGACGTTGCAGCTGGGAAAGATAACTCTTCCTCCCTGTTTGTTATTGCAGCAACTTGGAAGATTTGAGATACCATTACTTAGGCAAGATCCACAATCCAGAGCGGAAAGATCAGGCGTGCACTGTGCCAGGGTATATAATCTCTGGAAAGACGAAAAATTGGCTTCTGCAACAGCAAACTTTTTCCCTGAGCGATCATTTGCAGCCTGGCTCTGAATCTTGTTCATCAAATTCGCCAACAACTCGTTGAATCGCGCTGGATCAGTTACGTTCTGTGTATTATGCAGACTTAGTAGGATGTTTGCGTCACCTCTAGAAAAGATGTACTGATACGAGTACCTTAACAAACACTCATCGTACCAGACAATCGCGCTCTTTTGATTGGGGCACCGTTGAATAATGCTTTGACGAGCGGCGTCCACGCACTGTTCACAAACATCAACACTAACATCCCCACGACAGAGAAATAGGCCATAGATGGTGTTAGAGGGGTCATTTCTGCCAGCAACTGTGGAATTATAGAAGCCGTTGCTCCTAGAAGAATTCGTGGATAGAGTGGAGAGGAGGAAATTTAGGTTGGTCCTGTATGGACTATTGGTAGTGTTAGGACTGTAAGTAACATTTTCGCAGTAGAATCCTAAAAAATTTACGCTATATACTCTCCTATTGAGGCAAATCAGGAAGCAGAACATGCAAGATAAAAATACTGGATTTCTGGATATGATTTCAAAAGAAGGCATGATGCTAAATTAATTAGTGATTATGCAGTGCTCGAAATATCTGAAATAGTTCGGCAATTTTAACTAACAATATCAAATTTTATAGAGTAGTACTGCAGTTAATGCTATGGATATTAAATAGATTAGGAAACGGGTGGTTACCAATTGCATATTGTAATAGAGAGAGAGAGAGAGAGAGAGAGAGAGAGAGAGAGAGAGAGGACTTCTGACGACTTCCAATGCCATGATCATATGGAATTGAATAAAGTTGAAGTAGGCTTTGTTTTTTACTTTTTTTTTGGGGAAAATTAGGCTTTGTTTTTTCTAGCAATCGGTACGAGGAAACATCCAAGTAGCAAATAGATAAGAATTGTCAAAAGTTGATTTTTCATAATAGAAAAACGTGGGTAGGATAGGATAGGAGAATCTTACACGGCTGTGAACGTAAGAGGGAGAAGTTTGGAAATGACTGGACTCCAGAACTGGAAAGAAAAAAGCTGGAAGTGTCGCTTCAGCTATCAAATTTGTTGACGCGAAGAAAAGGAGAAAAGTGGACGTAGTACAACGTCGTAAAAGCCACGGCAGCGAAGAGAAAATGACAGTGGGCATTAATTAGGGGTAGTAATTTGTGAGGATTTGTTCACCAACAACACAAACTTTGAATTTGTGACTAACATATTAAACCATGTAAATTTTAATCCACACATATGCTACATATTTAATTCGTGATTAGTACTTTTTTTTTCCAATTTTAATAAATAGTGTTTACAAGTTACATTTGACGAAATAATTAAAGCTGAGAGTTATTGGAATATGAAAAATAGGCAGTAATAAGTAACGAGAACAATGATATGGTTCCTATTTCTATAGTTTTTGTAAGATTATTTAGATATATTGAGGCCAAAGTAATTTTTGGACATGCATAAATGGGGTATATTTAGCTTCATCTAAATTTTTTACATTTTCTGCTGAAGTATTATTCCTTTCTTTCAGCATAATTAAACCAAATTCCTTAAAAAGTTAAAAGTTTCCAATTTTATTCTACATGTTATATTTTAGTTAAATTTTTAGTAGGTTATTTATTTTAAGAGTTAAATATTATTCATTAGTTTCCTATTAGAATTATCTTATCCATTCTAATTAGGTTTTTAATTATTCAAATTTGTAGGTTATGTATAGGGAGCTCTACTATGAAGAAGAGTTGAACGAGTTGAGAGTCTAAAATAAATTTTAAATAACGTAAAGCAATTGTATCACGAGTTTATGCTGGTCAATATGAAAGCCAAAAATATTATATTTGTAACTTCTCTTTTAGCATATATTTTTACATGCGTTAAAATAAAATTTCATTGTATTTTTCTCTACTAACATTGCCTATGTTGTTAATCGTTTAATACTTTTGGAAGTCAATTTTTTTTAATATTTTGGGAAGAAAGGTTATACTTCTATTAATTTTTAGCCTTGAGGTAAATCATGCCTCGTAAAGCACGTTTGTAAATAAGTACTTCTATTAATTTTTAATCAGTTCATAAAATAACTTGCACTAGGTCAAGATCATTGTAAAATTGGACCCGTTGGCCCAAGATTCTTTCCCCTTTCAACTGCTTAAAATTGGATGAACAAAATAAATGGCTCCTGCACAATCTTTACGGAAACTTCAACCTAAGGAAAGTGAATATTGGAAATCCCTATCCTACTAATGAGAATAATAGTTAACAATGGTCCAAAAAATTAAAGAGGCTTGCCTGCTTTCTCCTCACTTCCGGTCCAACTCAGTTGTCTAATTCTTTGTTGCTAATGTCACGCCCCGTGCCCGGCACATAACACTGCCATGACCAGGCTAAGCTAAGTCACAAGGTTCAAAAGGTCAAAGCGTCTAAACAAATTATCCCAAGATAACATATAAAGATAGAAATCGATCTCAATTATCCAAATTAAAGATAACACAATTCCCACATATACAATCTCAAATTAAACCTTTAACTTTCTAATACACGGTCAAGAATTTGAACATTCTAACATTCCAAAACATATTCTACTTTAACATGCCAAAGACTAACAAAATAAACTATACTATCACTACCATTCTTACTCCATAGCTTCTAAGACAATGGCTTCATAAGCTAATCCAAATCCTTGAATCCAAAATCACCATTCTCTGCGTACAAAACAAAGGGGTGAGTGAAAACTCATCCAGTAAGTAGTACAGGTATCACTTTATTGGCCAGAGTATATTACATTTACATATGCATTTTTATCATTCAAATGATCATCACTTTAATCACAATTCGTTCAAATAAATGTGGCCCACATATCATTTCATATAGATACTAAAGAAATAGCTCAAGTAATAAAGCACATTGACCCTGGATATCCAGTTGTTAACTACAACCCGGTTAACACGGTTCGATACAAATAAGCTAACACTCCCCGGTTAGCGCGGTCAAAGATTTCATATCAAACATCAGACATCAATTTAAGGAACTAGTCTCGTCAATAATTACTCTACACTAGATCTCGATCACAAAACATTCATTCATTCATATTTGACCACATTTACATATCCATGGAAATCATCAATATACACATACTCATGCCACTTTAACATATGTAAAATAAGTTAGAAAACATCATTGTAACAAATACATTTTCAAAATGATAAAGGATACAAGTACTACTTACCTCGATCCAAGCTAATCAATCAATCCAAGATACTATCACCGTCTTCACCTAAAACACATAATCAAACACTACACATTAATCTTGTGAAGAAACCACAATTGAAGCTTAACTCTAAAGCTATGACGTAAAGCTAACGAAACGATGAGGAAAAGCCGATCCGCACCCAAGTCCGGACACTCACCTGCGGATTCAGCAGAAGCCGAGCCGTGGGTAGACCTGGGATGAGCCGTGGCCGCGGCTCATCGTGTCCGGCCCGCGGCTCGACATCCGCGGGCTAGGCCGCGGCGCGGACAACGCCGCGGCCACGGACAGAAACAACTTAGCATACCAGGGGTTGAGCCGCGGGCACCTTGGCTCTAGCCGCGGCCACGGCCGGCCTCAACAGGCCGCGATTCGATCTCCTGCAACACCAAAACACGGCCAAAAACCCTCCAAACCTCACAAATCATAATCCAAACACTCAATCCAACTCCAATTGGTACAATAAGCCAAGAATACAGCATATATACACAATATACTTCACAAATCAAACATTAATCCCTCAAAACTTTTCACTCAAATCTATCATAAATCAACCCTCCAACTCACACACACTCACTCCTACCACAAAGCACAAACTTATAGAAGCATAAACAACTATATAATCCTCTAATTATGCACTAATTGCTTTAGCTATTAACTTTAAGGAAAACCCATAAATAGTAGAATAAAAAGGAAGGAGAAGATTACCTTTAGTAGAGGTTTGGGTTGAAGCTTCAAGCTTTCACTATTTCTAGAGAGAGAGAGAGAGAGAGAGAGAGAGAGAGAGAGAGAGAGAGAGAGAGAGAGAGAGAGAGAGAGAGAGAGAGAGCAAGAAGGAGAAGAGAAAAGGGAAGAAACCGTGAGAGAGAGCAAAGAAGAGAAAATGGAAATGAAAGAAAAAGAAAGCTGCATCTCTTTTAAGCAAGAGCAAAACTTTGCTAAATTGCAATATAGGCCCCCAAGGTTTTGGGCATTTCAGCTAAAGCACCAGAGAACTACACAAATGCGTTATGAACTCAAATGCCCTTTTGCTAGACAGAAAATTCTCGTTCATATGTTCTATTGAAGACGACCGTTGAACTAATATTTATAAGGGATAATTTCACAAACCTCCCCTAAGGTTATTAACAATTTCACCTAACTCCCTGAGGTTTTCAATATTACACACACCTCCCTTCTTGATGTGAAATGACTATGGTGTTCCTTGACAAATATTGAAGCAAAATTAAAAAGAGGGACTAAAAAACCCAAAAAAGAAAATAAAGCCAGCCCAAAATTAAATACCATCTTTGCAACCTGCAGCTTCTTACGCTATCATTCTCTCTCCTTACCCCTCCCCGCCTCTCCTTCTTCCTGATTGTAATTTCTTCCCCATGACTAGGTTACAGCCCTCCATTCTTTCCCCACTTGAACCCCTCATCTCCTTCTTCCTTTATCTCACCTTCAAACTCCAAAATCTAACTCCTTGCTCCAGCCATCACCGCTTCTACTTCTTCCATATTTACTCATCCCCTAAAGCCAACACCTTCTCTCCTCCAGTTCCTCTCATCCTTTTCCACCTAATTCAATGCCCTCTTTGCTCCCCCTCTCCTCTCTTCTTCCCACTTCTTTCTTCTCCAAAATCAAATCCAAGATCCTTGCTACTGCCACAAATTTTCCCCGTTTATAAAACCCTCTCTTGCCGCCACTGCTAACCCATCATCTATCTATTGTCCCCCGTCCCCATCCCCCGCCACCCCCCATTTCTCTAAGGCAACGCCGTTTCTCTCTCCCTCCCTTCCCCTTCCTAACCCCTTCCCAATCTTATCTTCTTCCATTTGGTTCTTTGAAAATTCATCTTCTCCTCCCACTGCCACACATATGCACACAAAACAAGCACACCATAGCATAAACATAGCAGATAAAATAAAAACAAAATCAAGAATATAGGCAATTAAACTCTTGTGGTTTGGATAATGCAAATGAGGGGATAAATATTGGGTAGGTAGAGTAAAGGGCTAGGCATAATGCGTATGGGATATTCAGTTTTATCTGATCTCGCTTTTGTTTTATGGTTGTGTTTTTTTTTTTTTTTTTGCATAAAATCTAGCAATGATATATCTGGGTTTGTGAGATTTTTATGCATAATATCCTATGATCTCTTTTTTTTTTTTTTGGTTCATTTTTGTATTTCTTGCGGTTGTGGTGGCTAATGGAGGACGTGTTGGCAATGTCATATGAAGAATAGCAAAATCGAGATGGTGGCGGTGGTATAGGAGAATGGCGGTGATTCTTGTGATTGTGTTTTTTTTTTTTTTGTTATATAGGTTAAGAAGGGTAATATAGGGTTTTCATTAGAGATTTATGCTGACATAAGCAATTGGAAAAGGTTTTGTTACCAAAAAAATGAATGTAAGGGAGGTAAGTGTAATATTTGAAATTTGAAAGGTGCTAAGTGAAATTGTCAGATGCCTCACGGGAGTTTTCTGAAATTATGATTTAAGGATGCAAGAGTGGAAGTATAGAACACAAATTTGAAGAAAAATGGAAAGAATTTGTAGAAAACTGAGAAGAGTAGAACATTTTAACGCCCTTGGTGTATGAATAAATTACTATCTTTAAGGTCTTAATAGCCCCACTACACAAAGTATTTGTTGTAGGGTTTAGGCTATTTACCTTTAGTATACAACAAGAGTTAGAGAACCAGACAGTAAAAATCTTGTTCCTCTTTGTGTATAAATGATCAAGAATCAAAAGTTACATACTTAGAGACTTCTTGTTTTTATAGCCATGGTTGAATTTCACGCTTTTAAATTTGTACAGACGTAACCTCCACACGTTTTGATATGAAAAGGTGAAAAAATCAAGTGAAAAAATGCAAAATAAATGTTCAGAAAAATTAGAACGTTACTCCCAGCTGGGGTATGGCTACTCTCTGGAAATCCATTTAGAGTGTTGCTGCGAATTGAGCATCGGACGTGGAGTCTGCAATAGCTTCTGCGGCTACACTCTGAAAATTAAAAAAAAAAAAACCGAGACTCCAACCCAGAGCGGCTACCTTCTCAAACTATTTATAATTAATTTTAACAAGTCCTATTACTTTTATTCTATTGACAAAGTATTTCTAGAGCAAGTCATAAAGTAAAGGAAGATCATGATAATTAGGTTGATACTTTTTGAACCAAGTCAGTTATGTTCGAGACTAACTTCAACGCGAAATGCATTCCGTTGACTAAAATGTGACCCCAGTAATCCTGGCTTTTGCCCTTTGCGTTCCCATTTGAATTGGACTCTAGGCTAAGAAAACTTGATAAAGTCTCATGTTAGCTTTATGATATGCTTGCTTTCAGTGGCGAGGGCTTTTGAGTCAAATCTCGTAATCATGTATGTTAGTATCTATTTTGCCCTTCATAATTAATGGTGCACTAATGTGCAAATTATCGTAAGCCGCGGGGCAGGGTTTTTGGTGGGTGGCTTTTGTGGGTTTTTTTTGGGCCGGGGGGGGGGGGGGGGTGTGTGGAGGGCAAGCTCATGTTCACCGGAGAGCCGTGGAATTTGGTCTATTTAGAAATTTGCCAAAAATACTTTGTCAGTCTTGAAACCTATCAAAAATTGTCTTTACCCCTTGGAGGTTTGGCGTGAAAGAAAAAGAAGAGGCAAGGGATGGAAGGGAACATTTTTAGGTGGGATTTCCACAGATAAAAATAAAAAAAGCAGCATTCTGCAGAGATCACTAACAATTATTGTTAAAAAAAAAAAATTTCGTCCATTCATTAGATGTTGAGATACTGCTGGAAACAAGCATCAATTTTGTCATATTCATTATAATTTAAAGTTTCCAAAATAAATATTAGCCATATTCTTCACATTCTCATCCTCAAATAGTCAACGGGGGACGATATATGACCTCATTTCCTTTCCAAGCGTTTGTCCAGAGAAAGCCGAATACGAACAATTATAGCCATATTGGGCCTATATCGGCCCAAACAGCTCCTGAGCTGTTAGATATTTGGGGTTCACCCAGTTGATAAGTGGATTATATTGGCCGTGTGGGCTATTCTTGGCGGCTTTCGGCCCAAACCGCCCAAATTGACAGTTATATTAAGATGATTGCTTTCATCCTTAACAGAGCTTCCTCATTACCCATGCGTCTTATTGTTGTTTAGGTGAATAACAGAAACTTCCGGCCGGAAGGTCAAACCTTTATGCATATTTTGAAGTCTTGTTTTGATTGCCATAGTTTATTGGTTTTAATTGAGACTCCATCCCTAGTGTTTTATAATTCAAATTCAATGAAATATTTCGTTATTGAAGAATAAATCAAAACTTGGGATTGATTGTTAGTGTTGGGACAGAGACCAATGAAGGATCTTGTCAGATTTATTGATCCTACAGAGTTGTAGAATTAAAAATTTAGATTCAGTTATCAATCAGGGAGGCTAAATAAATTGTAGAGTGAAGGAAGAATTTATTTGTCCAGATAAACAAATTTTTTTTGTGATCTTAAGATGAAAAAAGAGTTGGTTAATGGGGAAAAATTTTAGAATTTTGCATGCTTGTATTAGTAGTCAAGAGAGAACATAATGGATTCAAATAATGGGACAATATCTCAAACAATGTGATTTAAGTGATATTATTGATCGGGGCATTTTCCGAGCTTTCCCTTGTTCGTGCGCGTGTTAATAGTAGAGCCCTCCTACTTCTTTAGGTCCAATCCAAATAAAGTTAAAAGCTTTAACTTGTCTTCAATTGAAAGTTTGTTGTACAAAAGAAAAAATTGTTTTGGAAGATTATGTACAAATTAATGAGTGGAAAAGTTTATAGAAAAAATTTTCTTTATTCAAAGATACCTCATAGAATTTGGAGAGATATTTACTGTAAAATAAGTCAAGTTTTGCCTTTTCTTTTTTTCAAAGCCTAAGTTTGGTTTTTGGTGGGAAGTAAATTTTGATGAAGAGAAATTTACTCAAAAGTGTTTTTGAAAATTGCTGACAGTTTTGATTTGGATACAATTTTTGGGGTGATTAAAAATGAAGAATTTGTTATTGATAAAGAAAAAGTGGCTAATTTGTTAGAAGAAGAAGAAATTGTGGATGGAATTTATTTGGTTGATTCGGTCTCTCTCAATGGTGAAAAAGAAAAATTAATGCTGAAATTGGTGATAATGGTTTGAAGATTTAAGGTTATCAAATTCATGACAATATGATTGGATTGATAATATGAATTTTATTGGGACTAAGAAATTATTTGAAAATAGAGATTTAAATAATGATAAAAATTTTGTCCAGAGAAAAGGTTATGATTTTTTGTTTTTGTGGAATTTTGTTGGTGATATTTTGGGATTAACTATGTTGAATACATTGATCAATGGGCGTGTATGAGTGAATTTTTTGATAACAAAGAAAATTTAGCTAGAAAATTATTTGCGAAACATAAAGTTCGTCCATTGTTACGTGTGAAGATGAAAATTGATTACAAGGTGTTACATATCATGCATACAATAACAGAAACTTCAATGGAGATCTATGCTCGTGATGGAGCATAGATCCTAGCAGATTCCTATTTGGTTTTTTAGTAATTTTATATTTGTAGTAGAATAGTTTATTTGGTGATTGATTGCGTTTTGTATTTATAGTTTATTAAGTTTAGTTGGTTATAAATAAGGTATTTGTTGGTCTAATTTGTTAAAGAGTTCCATAGAGTTTAGGAAGAGACTCTATAGAGTTCATGGAATTTATTGAGAGTATTTTTCATTATTTGCTATATTAATAATATTGTGAGTTTTTTATTTTTTGCTTCCCATTTATTTTCTTTTGATTAATTTCTCTCAATTGTGTAATTCTGTGAGTTGTTATTTGAACCCCATAAATTTTGTGGATTCTACAATACAAATAATGAAATATGACAGAGTAACAATATTCTAAGGAAATGCTTAGTTGATTATGGTGTGTTAGTACAATGGATACCATGTGGCACACCAGAGAAGTACGTACTAAAATTGAACGGCTAAGATATGGTGAAGTGACAAGTTGTGCTCCATTTAGAAATTTTTACTCGTAGATCCACTTTGACACTCATGCAAATGCCAATGCCCAATTTCATCATCTATCTTGGATATAATTCGGTAATTGTTGTTTCATTGACTGAAGCAGGCGGTGCGTTGGATGTGGATGGATCAAATGTGAACTCTTTAGGACAGCTCTCTGTTCTAGTGTGACTAAAAAATGCAGGACGATTAGGGGTGGGCAAGGTGACTGTACGACTACTAAGCATAAGAGCCACTGAAGCCATGGTAGGCCTTTGATCAACATCTTCTTGAACACACAGTAAACCAATATGGATACTTCGAACGACTTCATTTCCGGCAGAGGAGTCTCCAATAGTTGGATCCAACAAAGCTAATTGTGTCCCATCCCTCCATAGCTTCCAAGCCTACAACATTTATTGCAATTACCAACATTGATGCCTCATAGACTAATGATATATTTCACAAATAAAACATGGAATTAGAACAAAAACTTAGAACTAGGAAGAAAAGAAAATGGTTGTTAATTCACACTCACATAGCTTAGAAGATTTTCAGCACCATCTGATTGGTAGAAGCTACTAATCTTCTTACTAGCTACAATTTCCAGAACTAGAACACCAAAACTGAACACATCTGATTTTGCTGAGAAATGGCCATGCATGGCATATTCAGGAGACATATAACCACTACAACGAAAGCCATTGATAGGCATGGTTAGAATTTGCAAATGTTACAAATATGTGGATTGTGGAAGTTTATTACAGGCATGTAAAGACGAGTTAGACTACAAACTGAAGATATATACTATTCACATTGATTGTGTTTAGATCTGAAATGAGAACCTTATATGTTTTTACTGGAGCAAAATGATTAAAGCTCTCCAGGCATTTCATGATCAATTTCAATAAAGAGTAAAAACTATTGATTAAGATATCGATTATGGTAGCAATTAAAGAAGACATCTTGATGAATATGCTAGTGTGCAAATGATTTGTGCTTCAACTACAGAGGGTATGCCTCATTTTCCATAAAAATTATGAAAAAGTTCAGAACTTACTATGTCCCCGCGATAATGTTTGTAGTTGCTGTAGACTGATCAGCACCAAAAAGCCTTGCCAGGCCGAAATCTGCTATCTTTGGATTCATATCTCTGTCTAGTAATATGTTGTTGGCTTTAAGATCGCGATGTATAATTCTAATGCGTAAATCTTCATGAAGACAAAGAAGTCCTCTTGCTATTCCTCCTATGATCTTGTAGCGCCTAGACCAATCCAGCATGTGTTGTCTTTCATGGTCTTCATGACGATTAAAAATAATATTTCAGGTCAGTTTCACACTTGTAAACAGTTCCACAAAAGACACACCTATTCCAAGAAAAAATGAAGTTCTCCATAAGCCATGCTAATGAAAGAAGTGTAGTGACTCAATATGTCCCACATTAGATATATGACAGCAATGGTCAAGTAATATTAGACTTTTGGATCGTACTTAATTTGTTTTCTTATTAACAAATTGGGTTGAATGCTTTGGGTCAATGTTAAAAGATCAAAACTCAGGATTCTTTTTCAAAGCTATTTAGTTCTTGTACACTTAGAATTGGACGTCAAGAAAATAAAATTGAGGCCTACCAAAGAGGAAGTAGTCAAGGCTTTTGTAAGGAACAAATTCATAAATTAGCAACTTTTCTTCTCCTGTGAAGCAAAATCCAAGCAGTCGAACCAGATTTCTATGTTGGAGATTCGCAACCAGTACAATTTCGTTCTTGAACTCTTCTAAACCTTGCATTGAGCATCTAAACAATCGCTTCACGGCTATTTCTTCTCCATTTGGAAGAGTTCCCTAATCAGCGCATGCAGCAAGGAGGATTTGATTAGAGCCATCATATAATGTGAATACATATCATTCTTGAAAACATCTAATTAGTTCATTGTTCGTACCTTGTAGACATGACCAAAGCCACCTTCACCAATTTTGTTTTCAACAGAGAAGTTGCCTGTGGCAGCTTGAATTGAACTCAGATTGTATTGCAGTGATTCAGGTGTTAAGATTTGAGATCCACCTGCAGGATAAACAAATCAATTTTCATAGATTTCATCATTAGACATCGAAAGATTCCCTAGCAAGAAGGATTCTAATGCTTTCTTCTCTGATCTATTGATACAAATTCTAACTGCTGTAAGGTTACCAGTTGCATCCACAATGGCATCATGACTCTTCATTGATCTCTTTATTATGAAAAAGGAGGCTAACAGGAAGAGCAAAATGGAAACAACCACCGGAACATCACTGCTGTAAGGTTCGCAGTGAGCCTCCTTTTTTTCCTGAATTATCAAAAGAAAGTTCTTTAGTTCAATAAATCTCTGCATCTCTGGAAGTTATGCCCATTGGCTAATGAACTTTGGATTCGTTCGATCACAGTATAAACAGTTAAAACAAAGATATAAAATGGATAGTGTTCATAATATTAGGATCAAGAAGTTAACCTGCGAGCCTTGTTAACGAGGATCTTGTGTAAAAGATCGAGTTTTATTTCTGAGTTTTTTGTAAGTGCCTATCCACGGCATACAGTTGAACCATGGATAGGGAAACTGCAGGTTTGTAACTAAACAATTTTACCTTTGTTCATGTAAATGGTGCATTTGAAAATGAGTTTTGGAACAAATTTGGTATATTTTGATATGAATTTCACAACGAAAATGGAGCATTTTTTTTACATGTAAAAGACCGTAGGAAAAAAGTAAAGAACCTCAAACATGCGAGAACAAAATATATCACTTTACAAGTGAGGGGTTAAAAAAAATGTTCAAATGGAAGGAATTTTTGCGATCTTTTCTCCCAGAAAAGAAAAACACCAAGTACTTTTTTCAAAATATTCGTAAATAATTGTCCCAAACTTAATCAAAAAGATATTTGGAAGGCATTTAACACCAACCCCACCTCCTTCCCAAAAAAAAAAAAAAGAAAAAAAAAAGAAAAGAAAAGATGATTTCGAAAACCATTGTTTCGGGCAGATTCACGGTGTTATGTGAAAACTAAAACTTCCTCATAACTAAAAAAATGACCTCGTCCGTTCTTGAAGTAACTAAAAATACAGAACACTGAAGCTTTTTTCGAATAAAATAAGTTTTGATACTTGTACTTAATGTGAAGATAATTAAAATAACAAGTTTCTTTTTACTATGGGATTTCATTAATCATAAGCTTGGGTCGGCTAAGTCGATCAAGAAACAGATGCATACTTGACTTCAGTGTTCATGGTCTATACAGTGTATATGTAGGGTCTACCAAGAAATTTTCGAATCAGGATACACAGCAGCTTGCCTTTACTGCTTGATGCTGTAGGAACAGAAGGAGACAGAAGAGGCGGCGGAGGATTTGGCGGAGGTCCAGGTGAAGGTGCTGCTGCACTACTGTTGTAGAAAAGGTAGGTCTCATACCTGATGCTGCAGCTGGGAAAGACTACCTTAGCTCCCTGACTGTTACCGCTGAAACTTTGGAGATTTGTGATAGCATTACCAAGACAATAATCACAATTGGGAGTGGAAAGATCAGGTGTGCATTGTGCCAGAGTATATAATCTCTGGAAAGACGAAAAATTGGCTTCTGCAACAGCAAACTTTTTCGCTGAACTACCGTTTGCAGCCTCGTTCTGAACCTTGGACATCAAATTCTCCAATAGCCCCTTGAATCGCTCTGGATCAGTTATATTTTGTGTATTATACAACATTGGTCCATTAGGGCTCGTATCCACTCTAGAAAAGATGTGCAGATTCGAGTACCTTAACAAGCACTCATCGTACCAGACAATCGCACCCTTTTGATTGGGGCACTCCTGAATAATTCTTTCACTAGCAGCGTCAACACACTGTTCACAAACATCAACGCTAAGGTCGCCACGACAGAGAAATAGACCGTAGATTGTGTTAGATGGGTCATTTCTGGCAGTAACTGTGGAATTATAGAAGCCGTTGCTCCTAGAAGAATTTGAAGATAGAGTGGAAAGGAGGAAATTCAGGTTGGTTCTGTATAGGCTGTTGGTAGTGTTAGGACTATAGATAAAATTTTCGCAGTTGGATTGAAGAAAATGCACGCTATTTACCCTCCTGCTGAAGACAATCAGGAAGCAAAACATGCATGACAAAAATACCGGATTTCTGGATATGTTTTCAGAAGAAGGCATGATGGAAAAATTAGTGATTATTTTTGCTCAAGATATCTAAAACAGTTTGGTAACATTATCAAACTTCATAGAGTAGTACTACAGTCATTAATTGGTATTGATAGACGACTTCTGACGACTTCCAATTTAGTTAGGAAACGAGTGGTTAGCGGTTGTATTGTACTAGAGATAGACGACTTCCGATTGGCCAATTTGAGTATTTGGAATTAAATTAAGGTAAAGGAGGCTATCTCTAGGAATGGGTACAAGGAAACATCCTAGTAACAAATAGACGAGAATTCCGCGAAGTTGATTTTTCATTACAGAAAAATGTGAGGAGGAGAATTTTAATTTTAAATCGTTGTGAATGCAAGAGAAAAAACTGGAAATCATTATATCCAACAAGGAAAAAAAAATAGCAGGAAGTGTTACTTCAGCTATCCAATTTGTAAAATCGATGTAAAACGTCGTAAAAGCCTCGGCAGCGAAGAGAAAATGACAGTGGGTATTGATTTGGCTCGTAATTTGTGAGGATTTTGTCACCACACTATTCTTGAAAATGTGATTAAAGTCCAGATTAAAACACGTAAATTTTAACCATGATTAGTACATTGTTTGTACAATTTTATTAAACAGTGCTTAGAAGATACGAATGGTAATTTACAACCTGTTAATAACAAGTGAAATTTGTACGAAATACTTGAGGCTGACAATTATTCCGAATTCATTTGGCGAGGATGGTGATCGATATTTCTTTGAGATTTGAACAATATGTAAGTAAAGAGAATAACTAGGATCCGCATGGCCTACGTTATTTATGCAAAAGTATGGTTCCTATTTCTATAGTTTTTGTAAGATATTTAGATATATAGAGGCCAAAGTAATTCTTAGACAAAAAAAATGGTGCGTATTTAGCTTCATAAAAAATATTTCATTTTCTGCAGATAGCATTATTCCTGTCTATATTGTTACTTGTTAGCCGTTGAATATTAGAAAGTCCTTTTTTTTTTTTTGGTGTTGTTTTGTAAATAAGCATTTCTATTAACTTTTAATTAGTTCTTAAAATAATTATATTAGATCAAGATCATTGTAACACGTGAAAAATCCCTATTCTGCTGATGAACATGATAGTTAATCATGGTCCAAAAAATTAGAGTCTTGTTTATTTTCTCCTCAATTTCAGTCCAACTCTCTTGTCTAATTCTTTATTCCTCAAGAGTCCGATAACCATACAGACGCGTTATGAATTTCAAATGCCACATTTGCAAGAAAGAAAATTCTTGTTTCGGATGTTTGACTGAAGACTGAGCTTTGAACTAGTACTAGGAGTTATAATTTATCTGTTAATTTTATCGAAATAGTAAGCCATTACACCTCTTCAAGAAAAGAGTATATTAATACTTATCGTTGAACAGTTACTGTTTAATCAGTTTTTGAGAACCCAAATGAAGATGTAAAGGCAAAACAATAGAATATGCATTAAAACTTTCCAAGTAAATGCGAGGAAATTCTTTGCACTAGCATGTGCAATTTAAAGAAAAAAAATTATAAAAAGGGAAGAAGTTATTTTATAGTAACTAATAGTTAATTACTGTGGTATCTACTACTATATTTGACATTATTACTGTTACATAAGATTAAAAATGAGAACTCAAAGGTTACACAAAAAAAAAAGAAAAAAAAAACATAAGCTCTTCATTGTTATAAGAAGACAAATATTTGTCTCACCAGGTGTTTCCCTTGTTCATTTTGTTTAGTGAAAACATTTTATAGACTTATAAACTAAAATTCAACGAAGAGAAGAAAATCAAAGTAGAACAAACCGTCGAATAAGCAATAGCCTGTGATTGATGCAAATCAATTGAGGATGCAAGTTCATAATGAAAGATTATGGATGAGGAGTTTTGAGTTCAAATCTCATAATTATTATGGATTGTAGTGTACGATATACATTAGACATTGGTTTTACTACTCGTCCTTAGCTGCGTGATAATGTGTAAATTATAGTAGAAAGAACGCCTTCTGAGGGGCAAGAATCTCATGGTTCGCGAGATTCGCAGCAGAGTCGCGGAGTTTAGTCCATTGAAAAATTTGTCAAAAATAGTAGGTCAATTTTGAAATATAGTTATAAAAAATCACATGTGTCTCTAGGGAACGAAAAATATTTAGGTAGACTGAGTTTACGGGTGGGTTGTGGACTCACGTTCACCAAAAGTACTATAGGGCCCACATGAGGTCTACAAAGGATTCACAGAAGGGTTCACTTTTGGTGGATGTGGATGAATGTGGATCACAGAGTTCACGACCCTACCCGTAGACCCGATTCACCTAAATATTTTTCTGCCCTTAGGACCGTAATCCCTTTTCAGATATTTGCCCAAAGAGAGCCCAATAAGGAACCAGATTGGGCCTCTTTGGGCCCTTACGACCTCTGACCTGCGAGATACGTAGGCTCACCAAGTTTTTCGTGGATGTTTAGCTTATTGTAGGCTTTTCTAGGCAGCTTTGGGCCCAAACCGCCCAATTTGACCGGTGTTAAATTTGAAATTAAATGACTTCTATTTCTTAATTTTAATTATGAGAAAGGGCTTCAAAATTCAACTGAAGAATTTTTCTCCCCCAAAATTTTTGGAGCTTGAGAAACTTGGCTTGGACTAATTACTCCAATTTCAAGTTAAGCTGCAAAGGGGGTGGGTTAATTAATCAATATGGCACTTCACTTGAGGAAATTATTAGTGACAAATGGCTCCTCATCGTACACCATCTCAGCCTTCATGGCTGACTGTAGAAACATGTATTCTTCTGTGTCCAGCCCACTTAGACCCATATCAAACACCTGCATGCACAAATTGTTTTCCACCGATCAGACCATCCTTAAGCCTCGGGTTGACTCAATTAAGTTCGGTGAGTCAGCTGCCATTCAAATTTTATGGCTTAAAGTCGGTTTTTGAGTGCACTCCAACTGCTTGTCGAATTGCCTGTTAGAAATATTTATGTAGAACTTGAAGATTTTGTCTTTGATTTTCCTGTGTTCATGGCCATATAATACAGGGTTTTTTTTTTCTCATTTTGTTGCTTTTAACTGTTATTTTTGCAAAGGATCATAAGTGCGTTACTTGCTCGGTTTGCTTTTGGTGGAAATCTTCGTATCAACCATGGTCTTATTTTTGAAGGTCTATGTTAACCAACAAAATTAGAGGAAGTATGGTTTCATAGGACTTTTTCTATGTAAAAACAAAAAGGTGTTACTCAAAGTTCGTCTGGGTAATGTAGTCATCGCGCATAGGATGTTAGAATAAGCTAAACGCTTATATACTCAACTTGTTTATGCATATGGTTCCCCCCCCCCCCCCCCCCCTCCCCCCTTTTTGGTATATTTCATTATGTGAAATGATTTTAAAAAATCTTATTTTCTGTACACGTAAACTTAATGTCTAATAATTTTGGGGTATTTTGGATGAAATATGAACTTGAAGCCTTATAATTTAGGGGTATTTTAGCATTTTCATTAAATAAAAAACAACAGAAGGGAGTGTATGCATCAAAAAGTGGACTGTATAATTCATTTCCCTTTCTTAAGTAATTGATTGATTGCTTTCATCCTCCTTAATGGAGTTTCCTCATTATTCATAGGCCTTATTAGTGCTTAGGTGAATAACAGGAACTTCTAAGTGAAAAGTAATACCTTTCTGTTTATTTTCAAGACTTGTTTTGATTGTCTCAGTTTATTAGTTTTAATTGAGACTTCTTCCCAATGTTTTGTAATTCAAATTCAATAATTCTTCTTTTAAACTTCATTTGTCTTATTAACCTATCTTAATTGTTGCTATTTTGGGTTATTTTATTTTAAGTGTAAGATCTTTAAACCTGAAAAAAGTTACCTATATGATTTGATTTCTCTTACTGATAGAAGCTTTTGGGCATATTAGTCTACAGCATATGATTGCATTCTCCTATAGCTTTAGGAACTTAAGTGGTTTTCACGATGAAATTAGTCATTTGTTTCTTATCAAGTACAAGTTATTCAATTTGAAGTAATATGCTTTGCTAAATCAAAGTTAACATATGCTTTATTTAAGGTTAGACAATGATAATGTGATTGATCAAGACTTTCAGAAGTGGCATAATGGTGGTGGGACTTTCCACAAGTCAGCTTACATTCATCAAACGGTGGTAATAGAATTTGGTGCAATAGTTCATTCACAATCTCTTGTAGGTGAAAATGTTTTCATTGGGTCTGGAGCTGTTGTTGGACCTGCTGTCACAATTGGTCAATCTACTAAAGTAGGGTATTGTTACTTCTCTTCCTTAGATGCAAAAAGCGTTTCAATTTTATCATAAACTCTTGAGCAAAATCTCTCAATTCCATGAAACTAAATCCAGCAGGATGTTTCCCTGTTATGGACCACGTGACAGGGCTCGTTTTACATTGGAAAAATGCTTAAAATGAGTACTAGTAAAATAATGATGATTTTGGTGTCGTATGCTGGTTTTTTCCACCCTTTTGGGGTTTTGTTTTTATTTTGAAAATGACAGTGTTCGAGTATTATGCTTGTTACATCATTGCATTTTCTGGCTTGCACTCATAATTGACCATGTTTTGTGTCAGTTTTGTGCTCTCTTGGTTTGATATGCTGTAGTTGTCTGTTGTTTCCTCAATCTTCTTTAGGTGTGGGGGTTGCCCATGTACAGAACTAGCTTCTTCAAAGATAAGACTTATTAAACTTCCATGTTGCCCTTTTGACCTGTCAAATTCTAGTCAATTTTTGAGTATGCTTTTGCGTAGGGGTATAACTGAACCAAGCTAAGTGAAACATCATTGCTCAGACTTGAATGGGTTTGGGTACAACTAGTAGGTGTGGCTATGGGTTCAACTGTTCGATTATGTGTCCAAACAAAGAACTAGGATATTAAAGAATGTTTGATTTATGTTTATGATAGAAAAATCCTGTAATTTTTGAAGCTTGTTGAACTTATGTGTACGCTATGTAAACATGTATAAATATGTACCTGAACAGATTAATTCAGGTTGTTGTTTGCCAAAGTTCAAGTTTGAGCCTCAGCCTGAGTCAAACTTCAAGTGGCTTGCAGACACTACTCAACTTGTTTGCAACTTTAACTGTAGTTGGCGCAGGCATACACATACTAAAGGTTTTCATTGCCTAAATGATTCAGACACCTGATATGAGTTGGGGAAGAAATTTTATTCTTCAATCAACACATAGTTGTGCTGTAATATTTATCTTTGAGGATTTCTCAGTTGTTTCGTACTCTCAGATTTCCATCTTATATTCTTATCTTTTCCTCTTATAGGTATAATGTTGCTCTTACCAATTGCACAGTTGGTGATTCCTGTATTATACACAACGGTGTCTGCATTGGCCAAGATGGTAATGCAGGATGCCTTGTCATGATGTTCAAAATCTCATTTCATATGTTAGATTTCTTAATGCAGCATGTATATCTGATACTGTTTTGGACATGTTCTAAATCAGAACTTATGCTGTTTTCATTAGGATTCGGATTTTTCGTGGATGAACAGGGTAATATGGTGAAGAAGCCACAGGTAGTGTTGTTATTGGTATTTTATGATTGAATGACCATTTTTGCTTATTATGGTTGTTTCAAATCCTTCCAATTGAAAACTTCCATGCGGGAAACAGTTGAAGACCGTTTCTAAGATTTACCACAGTTGCTTGTTGCTATTCCTGATCTAGGAAACTTCTTACGCGTCATTTTCTGGGTCTAAAATACATAAGTGATGTCCACTTTTCCCATCCCCCATGCAGCATTTGAAAGTGAAGATAGGTAACCATGTGGAAATTGGAGCAAACTCATGTATTGATCGGGGCAGGTAACTAATCATCTTCTGAATACAACTTTGAGACGTTGTGTGTCATTCTTGAGTCAGGACATAGATTAACAAGGAAACTTTGGCTTGCAGTTGGAGAGATACTGTAGTAGGCGATCACTCAAAAATAGATAATTTGGTTCAGGTATATTCACACTTTCTGATTTGTCAACCTCCTCTTTCTTAAGGACATTTGTATTGCTTTGCTTTCAGATCGGTCATAATGTACAAATCGGGAAGAAATGCATGATATGTGGACAAGTTGGGATTGCAGGTTCAGTAACGTATGTTAGTCCTTCCCTCTCCTTCCATTCCAGCCCCTCCCCTTTAAGAAAAGGATAAGAAGAAAAATAAACTGTTTCACTTAAAGTCATCATTTGGGTTAAGTTTGAAGGTGGAGTTAGGAACTGTTTTTTGTTAAATTTGCGTAGGATGGGTGACTATGTGACACTGGGTGGAAGGGTTGCCATCGGGGATCATGTCTGCGTTGCATCGAAGGTGACTAATGATTGCATCTTTATGTTGACTTAATTTTTGAATTTTTTTCACGTACCTTTCTGTGGAAAAGTTTTACTTTATGAGTGTAGTTATTTTGCTGTATGGAGGCATACAAGAAGTATTAACACAGCTGACCTGTCTCTAGAGAAGAACTAATTTATTCTATTTCATAAGGAGGTAAATGATCATTTCTCTTCAAAGCAAGTAAAGTTTGCTTCTGAGACTTACAGTCGAAACAGATAGCTTGCTCTGCCTGCTTTAAAGCTGCTCTTATAGCCATTTCAGTCAAATAACTGTGTCATGTCCTGACCAGTTGGCAAATGGGACAAGTTATGTCTTGACCAGGGATGGTAGTACAAGTTAATGCTTATGCTAGCATTTTCACTCTTAACCTGCAAACTGAAGTCTACATGTTCTGCCCTTTTTTTTTTTTTTTTTTTTTAACTTTCTTTCTTTTTCCTGATTAACCGAATCTTCATGGGTGGAAGTGGCAGTGGGATTGAGGCCAGGGGAAGTGTCCTTATTCAATTAATGAGCATCATTAAGTAATGAATAATGTTGTAGGAACCAAGTTAAACGATGCTCTAAATATCCATGTCTCTTATATTCTTGTTTTCTGTTCCAATATCATTTATGCTGGTTAAAAATAGTTAAATTAAATTAAATTATGAAGAGCAGGCAGAATAGATATGTCATAAACGCTTGGAATTGGCTGTTTCTGATTTTACTTACAATTGTCATCATAGTTATCTATTGTGACCTTGGGAGTTGGGTTCAGGCCTGCTTGACTTTAGTTTTCCTGGAAATTGGTTCTTGGTCTTAGACTATAGTCTTGTTAAGTTTTGGAACTATAAATAATGTGCTAAGATTCAAGAAGATACAATTAGCCATATTCTGGTTTAGTAATAAAGTTTATCTGCATTTCAACTGTGATGGCATATTGGTGAGCCCTATATTATTTCTTAGTAATGCTCAAATTTGTGGTTGTTTTGATGATTGCATACAGTTAAGTGTATATCATTTTGACCATGTTGACCTCAATGCATCATTCCTTGTTGCTTTCTCTCTCTCCTTTTCCCATCTCTACATGAATGTATCATTGACCACCAATTTATTGTTGCAAATGCCATACAGGTGAGATTGGCTGCTAATAGCTGTGTGACCAAAGACATTAATCAGCCTGGGGATTATGGTGGCTTCCCTGCTGTAAGGGTCTTGTTATTATGTCCTTTAGATCCATGTTTTATCCTAAGAAATGAGATAGTTAGTTATTCATTCTGAATGTTGGTTCTGTGGAAACATTTCAACTTTATTAATGTAACTGTGGAAACATTTTGTATGGGCTGTTACTGCAGATGCCAATTGGTAAATGGCGAAGACAAGTTGCTGCTCAACGTCAGACATTCAAGTAGCAAACCTGCGTGTGTCTTGGGTTATCACTGCTGTTGTTGAGATCTTGGTATGTCCAAGTTCTAGAGTTGGTTTCATGGCACTCAATCTGTGGTAACTTCTAGCTTTATGAATCTTTTACTACTGGATTTTGTAGGCTCTGTTGAATTTGGAAAGCTTCTGTAGTTCAACAATTAAGATTGCATGCTTTTAAGTTACTTTAAATGCTTCAGTGCTGTGTGAAGCAAGAATGTGTCTCTCTACTTCTAATTGTTTCCATTTAGTAAGGCACACGATCGTATTAACGGATGTTTACCTATTGTGGATTCTAAAACTTGTTGGTCAAGGAAATTTTAACTGGGTTTTGGTTCATTGCTGCAAATTTTGACAAGAGACTTTGTGAAATGAAGTAGGAGGGGATTTTGTTGAGGATAATGCGTTCAAAATAATTGCTTTTTCCCCTTTTCAGATTTGGGATCTCTATAATATTACGATCGGGTTAACAGATGTTTGATTATTGTGGATTTTAAAACTTGTTCGTCAAGGAAATTCAGGTAGTTTTAGATCACGAAAGCAATTTTATTGACAGGAGACTTTGTGGTAGAAGTAGGAGGTATTTTGTTGAGGATGATATGTTCAAAATGATTGCTTTTTCCTCTCTTTAGAGTTGGGCGCTTTACATTATTATTACATCTCAAAAACGTATGCATAGGATGAAGTGCCGTTCACAGATTCAATGATTCAGTTTCGTTTGGATCACGAAGCAGTTCTCAACTTGTAATCAAACACATGGTTTACTCTGTTTCATATTCCTAGAACACATATTTCCGTGTGAGCAAAGGGACGCATCCATGTTGAATGCTGTTTCTTGTGAAATGTGCTAGTGTTGATTAGACGTATGATCCTTGAATTACATGTGTAGAAGTACTAAACTCTGTATAATATTCTTTCTGTCTACATAATTTTGAAAACAATGACCAATTAACAAATAGAGCTGTCTTGAGCCTCTTTACGCATGATCATATGATTAACGCGAGTCTGGTTCTCCACTACTTCAAGCCAACATGGAGCTTGATTTTGCCTGGAATTTGACCATCTGATCCACTTGGTGGTAGAGTAAGCCGGTGCGCTCTGTAATCCCTGCTCTTAGTACCGCAGGTTGGATATAGGATACTAGTAACTAAAATAACTGCAATTGTGCTTTAAGACTTGATGATTGGTCTTCCAATGCTTTCCGGAGTTCTCCATCCACATAGATAATTACTACTTTTGGCGGAGTTTCTTCTTTTTTGCGGGAGAAATGCGGTATTTTTGCTGAACCATAGTGTCCTGATTTTGTAACAAATCAAGATGGTGTAGCCGAAGGCAATCGTGCCGGTCTGAACTGAGAAGTCGGTAGTGGCATAGCTCGGCGTTTTCGGGCATATGCTTATCCACATAAAGAAAGCTTGCGGTCCCAGAAGGATAATAACTGGGCAAAGCCGCAGTTTGAAGCCTGTGGCCTCTACCATCTTTATTTTATGACTTACTGTGTAAAAGGGTTTTGAAGGCAGTGACAAGATGTCTTTCTATGACAAAGATAAGGGCAAGAAGTTGATGGTGAGGAAAAGCATGGAAAAGCACATATCTTTCTGTAACACATGGAAAAGCATCTTGAACATTTTAGAATGGCAGCTGAGGAAGAGATGATGGTGATTTAATTCATCTTGTGAAGGCATGCTACTGCAGAAGCAATGCTTTATTTCTTTTGCTGTCTCTCACTTTTTCAGTGATGCTTAGTGTTGTGGTAGTTTGAATGCTAAGCTAAAAGAATCTGCCACGTGACCCATTGATGGATGCCAAACTTTCAAATTGCGTATTCTTCTTGTCAACCCAAAAGAAGGTTCCTTGTTTTTTTCAAAAAAAAAAAAAAGAGAGGAATAAAAGAGTATATTGTTGTTCAATGCAACAATGCTTGAGAGCTAACCTCTTCATGTCCATGACAATTTAATCACATAGCATTTAATGTACATCAAAATCACAATTAATCAATTGAAAATTTAAACAAAATGAGGGAAATATCAGAGGCATCCTCTCGTAACGCAGATTAATCAGCTAAAATAAACTGGACATCTTTTATCTTTGTACTCAAGCAGGATGGTGCCATCAGGGCCTACTCCAACTGGACAATCAGCATGCATGGTATGACGCTTACTATTCCATGAAGAGATTCTGAATCGAATGATGGTGGTTACATCAAGCTTAAAAATAATCCTCCCTTGTGATCGATCAGCTAAAAACTCCTGCCATCTTTGATTATTAACCGTCAATGTGGCACCACTCAAACTACTAGCAAGAATTGTGCTATTTTTGGGCCCTTGATAAAATGGGAACAACAATGAAGTAGCTCCTATACTTTGATCCTCATAAGACACTGTGACATTTATTGCATCGTAAAAAACACCAATACTTCTGTTTGGATTGCGTGCAGTAACGTTGAAATTTATCTGGGCATTTTGGAACCCATGATCTTGAGCTATCGCTGGAATTGAAAAGTCGTGGATGTGAAATCTTGGCCTGTGTGGGCGCAAACTTAACCATAAGATGAACGTGATGACACCAATCAGGAAAAGAAGGAACAAGAAAATGGAGCATACAAGCTTGGAAATCCTGTTGGCTAAGCTTTCTCGCACCCGGTGGGCATAGTAACGGGCAGAGTGGTGTCGCTTAAACGGCCGGCTTTCCCGGCCAGGGTTGGCATGAGTTGGTAATTGATATGGTGGATTCATCCTATCTTTTTGCATATTGATTGAGAAGAAAGTTAACGGAATGACTGACAATGAACACAAACCATTTTGGATGGTTGTTTAAATATTGTGTCTTGGCCGAGGTACAAAGGAACGTCAGAGCCGGGAATGTTGTCTTTCTTTTGCATGGGTAAAGGAAGGAATAATATGCTATACAGCACATTGCCCTCTGCACACTTTTTCTTTGCAAAGTTTCATTTTAACTTTGGCAGATGATCTATGGTTGTAACTTGTGAGTATACGGACTACTATATACTTGATGGTAAGAATAAATGAGATTATACATGACCTTTCATTGTGTGGAAGAAGTGTTAATCGAAAAGGCATATGATGCTAAATTGACTTGTATAGGAGAGGTATAAACACATGCTAGTTTTGTTTTTTATTTTTATTTTTATTTTGCACTTAATGGATTCTAATGAGATTGCAACTGGTTATAAAATCTTCAGTCACCAAGGGGATATATGATGGTGAGATCACATAAGAGTAATTTAAATTTTTAGACGTTAGAACGATCTTTTTCATTACATTACTTATCGAAAATTATCTATATTCTAGAAATTGAAAAATACTCATTTTTTTATAATTGCTAATTACACTACTTATCGAAAATTATCTATATTATCCTAATTGAGACATACTCAACTTTAATATTTCTTAATTACACAATGTTCTTGAGATATTCTTTCATTGAATGAAATAATTTCATAACTACATTAAAATATTAACCCCGATTGCAGCTTCCTTTCCTATTGACTTAAGCCAAGAAAACTTCTAAAATCTTCAAGTATTGAGAACAAAAGTAAGAAATACAAAAAAAAAGATTAAATTTCTACTATACATAACGATTAATAAATGCAGAATACAATTCATAGAGGAAAATTTGTATGTGCCAAGATTTTATAATCAGCTTATGTCTTACATCTCGATCTGTGCGACTTGATGAGCATCCCCTACTAAACATACATGCATAATATATTACTCCCAAGAGTTGGAATTAGAATGGAAAATAAAACACTTAACAACTTCATACATACTTACAACGACAGAAATTTTCATGTTCAGACAAATTTGGATAAACAAAGGCAAGCAATATTAAACTTGAGAATTTCGTGCAGTAGTCATTATATCCTTGTCAGAGTTTCACAATTTCTGGAGGAATTATGTAGCAGAATCGTACGCGGATTCCTTCTTTAATGCTTTAACACAAAGAAGTAGTGGTAAGACTTCGCAACCAAAATTATGTGGCTGAGCGATCATGTCTTTTGCATAAGAAGAGATTTCATCAATAGTCATCACAATGAAATAACGAGGAACTCCCAGAGATGCAAGCTCCTCGTAGAGTTGCTGTACTCCTGCTCCATTATCCACCAACATCGAAGTCTTGGAAGCCCAGAACGACTTCAGAACTAATTGACCCATTGGCTCTTCAAGAAAAGGTTCATCCATCGTTTCTTCAGGGCATGGATTATTACGTTGGAGAATCTCTCGGTAACGAATCTGAATGAAAAGGATGTCTGATGGTAAATCCTTCATGTTGCTGATGATCTGATAATCTGGCCAAAATTGAGAATCATACTCAAAATTCTCTCCAGCCATTGATGATGATGGTGAAGAAACTGGAAAATCAAATCAGAATATTTATGGAAAACGAACAATTAAACTTTGCTGAATTTTACCAGAAAAGCTATCTAAATAATTTGGTTGATGGGTACGTTTCTTTGTGCCTAAATACGAGTTGTATATATAATGATGTTTGAGACTTGAGATTCCTAAGTAGTGTGGGATGAGGATTCGGATTAAGGAAACCTGGTCCGTGGAAATTGATTCAGATTTTGGAAAGAGCTGTATGCATGATGATGTTTGAGATTTGAGACTCCTATATGTAGTGTGGGACGAGGATTCGGATTAAAGAAACTGTGGAAATTGATTCAGATTTTTGGAGACTTACAATTAGATTAATCTTTTAGATTAATTTTGCCTTGATCCCGTTAATAAAGTTTTGGACAAAACCGAATAAAAGTTTTAGTTTTATTTAGATTTTTTTTTATAAAGGCTGTCTTTAATTTTTTTTTTTTTACTCAGAATATATGCGTCCATAAAACTTAATAAATTCACTTATGGGCTATTCTATTCCTTGTAAGAAAAATATTTATGGCCGCTATGAATGTGACACGTGCAATGCACGCCATTTGTTAGTATTGTGTTTTTAACTCGATGGAGATGAATTCACACTACTATTTTGCTTTTAAAGTTTTGGCAGAACGAAAAGGCGATTGACCGGGAAAAAAAAAAGAAAAAGAAAGAGAAAGGGCGATTGACCGTCTTTTTCATGTTTTTCCATTCTCAACTGAGTTAAATTACCTCATAGGTAGGTTGAACTAAAATATGTCATAAATGAAAAATGTCTTGAACAATATTTTTGTCCTCAAAGTTTGTGATTTCTCAAAATGAAAAAAATTCCAAATACTCAAATTTAATTAGTTCATATAGGAACAAGGTTCGAGCAACACTAATATTTTTATAGATAATGACATCTATCCAACAATATATCTTGAAACCCCCAAATTTTGGTAGTGATTTTGATATAATACCTTTTTGCCCTTCTAAATCTTTCTTTAATTTTCGTATTCTGCCCCTTGCTTTGTACAAGTCATCGAATACCTAAATACTTTTACAATAGCCGGTTGAAATCTTGTGTTCCTAAAATTTCTTGCCCCTCTATCCCAAACTTATACAGTATTAATTCATCGTATTTGTAAAAATTCACAGACTTTGCAAGTTACTTTGGTAAGTAAATATGCATATTAAAACATGTGGCAGTTGTGTAAGTTAGGGACTGAAAATTTTGGGTATAGAGGATTTGAAGTGTAGGATAGGATACCCTAGATTTGCATTTCTCAGAAGCACTCACATAAGTGCTTATTGTGGAGTTAAGTTTGAGAGTTATTAAAATTTGTTTGTGATATATATATATATATATATATATATATATATATTCACAAGTAATAATATTTTGTTCATTTCATGTATCATATATTGGATAAGATTAAAATAGTATCTCTACTAGTAAAAGAGAAATAGAAATCATTGAGTGCAGAATATGCAATTTGAATACATATTTTGATTATATATAATAATTGTATCATTGTACATCAAATATCAATTAGAACAATATTTTAAATTTTAACATGTAATTTGAATATATATTTTGATTATATACGATAATCTGATAATAGTAAATTATATATCAATTAAAATAATGTTACATGTGTGTGCATATTCTAAAGTTTAAATATGTAATTTGATTATATATTTTTGATGATATACAATAGTTCGATATCAGTTAAAATGATGTTTTATGTTTAATGCCTTGTTATACTTATTACAATTTTAAAATATGTCATCCTTCAAATCCAAATTCCTGTTTCCTTGTGCCACTACTCCCGAGCATATCCATGACCTTGACCATGAAAAAAAGTATATGATGCTAAATAGACTCGTATTAGACAGGAACGTTTACAAATATATTTTTTTCTTTTTTAATTTTTTTCAGGAGAAATTGAAAAAAGTAAGGAGGCACTGAAATTGGAATTGATTACAAAATCTTCAACTTAAAAATACTATTTTGTATATATACCAAGATTAACTCTATTGATCAGCTTTTATGTTACATCTCGATTTGTGCAATTTGACGAGCATCCTCTCCTAAACACATATGCATATATGCATATTCCTCCAACTTATACCATGCCAAGTGATATTGGAACTAGAATGGAAAACCAAACACTTACTACTTCATTACATAAAATCATATCTCTTGACGCTTGGTGGAAGACATTGTCGAGTTTCATAATTCCTAGATGAAATATATATTGGTAGGCATGTTGAATTTTGTATTTCCTGTATAAACTATACGGTAGTCTCGTACATGGATTCTGTCTTCAATGCCTTCACGCAAAGAACAATGGGTAAAACTTCACGACCAAAATTGTGTGGCCGATCGATCATGTCTTTTGCATAATAAGAGATTTCATCAATAGTCATCACAATGTAATAACGAGGAACTCCCAGGGATGCAAGCTCCTCGTACAGTTGCTGTACTCCTGCTCCATTATCCACCAACATCGAAGTCTTGGAAGCCCAGAACAACTTCACCACAATGGATCTATTGTGTCATGGGATGGCTAGACGTTATGTCTCGTGACGTGCTAAAGTTTTCCAAGTACGTTACCTAAGACTGCATGCCATTGCTAATAGCACCTGTGCGCTTGCCTAGTCTGCACCCAGAATCGTGCGGTCGTTGCTTGGCACATCTGTGTCGTAGCCTTCGTGCCCTGTCGCACCTGTGCATTCCATGCTTATCGTACTCGTGTTGTAGCCAGTACGACCCGCTGCGCTCATGTCGCAGCCGCACGCCCAGCATAGAGCTTCTCATCATGGATCGTGACACCCGGAAGGATGAAATCGCACGCACGGCACCACTAGCTCTCGGGACGCATGGGACCGCCGGTAACCAATGACGCGATACTCATCCAGGATGAAAAACCTAGCACTAGAAACATAATGATGTAATTTTAGGTGTTAGTTCATCATGTACATGTAAATAGCTTAGTTATTGTATTTTTCTTTTTGTATAGAAAAACAGTGTCTACTTCTATCACTTAGAATTTTTTTGCCAGGACTACTATAGGGGTGATAAGGAGTTGGATGTGAAATCGGTTGTAAACGATACTTGTAAATCTTGTGATTGTTGAATGAAATCTTATGTCCTATTTTATCTGCCTCTAAAGTTTATATATTCATTTGTTTGCTATATTTGTGAGTGCGACACACAATTGGTTGGATAGGCGAGAGTGACGTGCGGGACGTTACTTGTCACATGGCTCGTTTTATCGAGGGATAAACGAACGACCCGTGACACATTTGCTCTTCAAGAAAAGGTTCGTCCACGGTTTCTTCAGGGAATGGATTATTACGTTGGAGAACCTCCCGGTAACGAATCTGAATGAAAAAGATGTCTGAGGGTAAATCTTTCATGTTGGTGATAATCTGATAATCTGGCCAAAATTGAGAATCGTACTCAAAATTCTCTCCGGCCATTGGTGATGATGAAGAAACTGGAAAATTAAATCAGAATATTTATGGAAAACGAACAATTTCACTTTGCTGAATATCACCAGAAAATTAGCTAAATAATTTGGTTGATGGCTGTGTTTCTTTTGTGCACAAATTCGAGTTGTATATATAATGATGTTTGAGAGAGGGACGGATTCATATTATTATGGAAACTTAGTCGGTCAAAATTGATTCAGATTTGGAAATTTACAATTTGATTAACGTTTTCTTCGGTTCATAATTAAGTTATATTCTCAATTTGCCAGAGCAAAACAGATGTTAATCCAAATTTTGACTAGTTAAAAGTTCTCCAACTTCAAAAGCCCTACAGATCAAAAGCTAAAATATATTATCTGCGGAATCTCTAAA
Organism: Mitragyna speciosa; assembly: GCA_024721245.1. Taxonomy (NCBI): domain Eukaryota; kingdom Viridiplantae; phylum Streptophyta; class Magnoliopsida; order Gentianales; family Rubiaceae; genus Mitragyna; species Mitragyna speciosa. Next base: position 31,651,878 of record CM045554.1, read on the forward strand.
TTTTTTATACTCTTCGGCAAATTAGTTGAAAGTTGTGTACATGCCCAAAACATGCTCCTTAGATTAAATTAGCAGTGACCAGCGACGTGCAAAGTTCGTGTCCAAAAAGGATAAAACCCTTAACAATTATAATACAAAACAGTTGGATCGTTTAGTACATTAATTTATCAATAATTACATAAAAATTTAAAAAATTTTACTCCATTTACTTCAAATTATATATTCAAAACTATTATTAGACTAAGTAGTTTACGTGTATGACAATTAATTTAAGCTATTCAAATTTAGAATTAAGTTATATTAAACCATTCAAACCGTTTTAGAACAGTGATTTAAGAATAGTATCTACTCAAATCCTATATATCCAACCATAGCCTTTTTTTGTTTTGGGTACAACTGCTCATATATTATGAATAAAACAACTTAGAGCAGCTAATCCGGAAATTTTTTAAAGCAATCAGATCATCTAAGAACCATACTCAATTAGCACTCTAAGAAGCACAGTGATGAGAATCAGTCGTTTTTTTTTTTTCATCCAAGAAAAAATGATGCCTCAATCGTGAGTGATGTACTTAATTTCATGTATGTTAATAATTCCTGAAATGATAACCAAATGAAAAAAAAATTATAGGAGTAATGAAAAAAATTATAGAAGTAAAAAATTACAATAAAAGTACAATACTAGAAAGATTACAAATGCACCAAATTTTCTTATTCTTATTATGTAATACATCCAATACAAACATGACCCAGCAAGCACATAGGAGTAATGAAAAAAATTATAAAAGTAAAAAATTACAATAAAAGTACAATACTCGAAAGATTACAAATGCACCAAATTTTTCTTATTCTTATTATGTAATACATCCAATACAAACATGACCCAATAAGCACACATTTTCCACTTGTCTTGCAACCCCCTGATAATTGACTTGGGAAAAATATTTATTTTTAGGACCAATAATTTCTAAAATAAGATATTTTGACAAAATAAGAATGGAAAGAAAACGAATTGAAGAACAGTATAGCAATAAAAATAGAGCATCCAATTTAACAATTCTGTATTATTAATGAAATAAGGTTCTGACTCCTTTATTAATTGACCTTGGAGCAGACTTTTCTGATTTCACCTTGACTACCAGTAAGAACTCCAATTCTACCCATGTTGATCATGGAATCACCGAAGTCCTTAAAGAAAGAGACCTCATTTTTTAGAGCATGAAGTAGAACATAAGATTTAGTTTCACTGTCATCAAGTAGAGCTGCATCTGACTGGAAAAGGCCCCTTCTTTTAGCCACGAGTGAATAGTAGGATTCGTCGAATGTCTCGAAACTTCCTGGATCCATCTCTACCAGTGTAGTTAGGTCTCCAGGTTTGCATCTGCCCATCAAATTTGCAACGTAATTAGAATCCAATGTGGGATCAGAGTCACCTTGAATGCCTTTACCAGTGAAGTTGTATAGACGATTACTGAAGGATGAGCAGTGAGAAGTCCCAATGGTGTGTCCTCCTGATCAATGTCAAGAATTTTGAGACATGACGAATACCATATTAACAGTTAAACCACGAGTAAAGAGAAAGGACTTAACGATTCAAATTTGAATTTTAAGCAATTAATTATACAAGGGTGACTCCAAAATATGCTAAAATCAAAATAGTGGTAAATATAAAGAGCTAAAGTTGTAATTTTACAGTAAGAAGTTTAATTTGAATAGATGAAATTAGGTTCTATATGGCTTATGTACGTACCTGATAGCACCACCAGATCTTTAACACTTAAGCCTTTTGCCATAAATGCTCGTTTTAAAGTGCTAATATTCGCGAAAAATGGTGGTAAGTTCGTTAAGGCTTCATTCAAGATTGACACTCTTCCATCTCTTCGTCCAAATTCGACATCCCAAGATGGACCTTTCAGCTGAGAAAGGAAAATTTTTAGGTTGAGAGCTGAAAAATTATGTTTCTATTTTGTTTGTCTCTCCAGCCAGCAAATCTTAAGCTTTCTTTTGTCCAACTTCATTTGATAGTAAAGAAAAATATTTGTCCAAGAAGAAGACAATAGGACTAGCAAATTACCGCGACTGTTACATCCCTAGCTACTAGGGCTATTAAGTCCGCACATGAAACAGTCCAGGGGCAAGCCTTCTCCACTGCAGCCTTTACTCTATCTATGATTTGAAATCCTCGAAGGCTTAAATTTGGGATGGCATATTTTTCAGTCTTGTTAGGAGTGTCCAATAGCACTGATCCATCGCAACCCTGCAGAAATTGAACATGTTTATGAATGGCAAAGAAAGAGTGAATATACGTAATTATGCATATGATACCATAAAACTAATGAACAAAAAAATTAACGTTACATACCCTAACAAAACAATCATGGAAGTGCATTCTTAGTAAAGGACCACCAAGAGTTGGGGCTACGGACATCACTTGATCAACCACACTTTTGACGGTGGATAAAAGATTGGGACATGTTTGGTAATAAAAATCGGGTTTTAGGCCCTGCCCATTTGCATGGTTGAAAGCAATCAAAGTTATGAAGATCAACTGATGTAAGATATGCTTTGAAGCAGTTGAGGTAGCCATGCAGAAGATAAATCTTTTGAACTTAAGCTTTTCGTTTGGAAATGATGAGAACCCTTTGTTTCTATTTACATTTATATTAGCTTAAGAAGTTCTTTGAAAATAATATTGTTGTGAAAGAGCTGTCATGCCGTGTCTTTCTTAGCTGTTCTTGATGTACAATGCCTAATAGAATAATTCTTGGATTTGGTTGGGTTGATATAGACAAATGAGAGCAACTACAATTTTCCATCACTGATTGTGATTACTCTCGATCCATAAATTAAAAAAAATTACGACAATAATGTTTCCACTTCCTAAGAGGAACATGAAGGTTGACTTTGACTAGGGCGTGCAACAAATCACAATCTCATACACTGAGATCCTTTGAAAACAAAAAATTTCGAAGACCAATTTTTGTCATTTACTAACCAACTTAACCAAATTGAAATAAATTTCTTAATAAACTGAAATGAGAGAAAAATCATGTGTATGACGCCTTAACTAATCATATATAGACCAGTGGTTAGTTGGACGCTTTGAGTTTGGCAATAATCATTGCATATAAATTATGGCCATTTTGATTAGTTTATGCCTACTTAACCTCAACCAACATTTTGTACCGTGCACGGTGACCTGAGGTAATATAACCAATTGGATCAATGTCAATGAAATGCAATCATGCATTGTGCGAAATGATCTTTTTCTTGTGACATAATTACCGAATTAGTTAATGAGTATAAATTAAATCAGAAAGCGTTAGGATGTGCCTGTTACTTAACCAAAAGGATAATTGTTCCAGAAGGTCATCAAGTTCTTCAGAATGTTGTAATTAATATGTGGTCTTTGCTTACCCTTTTCAAAAAAAAGTTCATTCTTGCTATTCTTCCTTCTCGTTTAACTAAATAAATAAAGCTGCATGCATTGATGGCCTTATCACCAATTTAACGCAATTATCACCTATAATTGTTGAGAATATTGTGAACCCTTTTTTGGAATCAATTCTCATTAATAATTCCGATTACAAGATATTTGCTTCATAAAATTTAGGACGAGACTCTTAGATTTTTTCCATACATAATTTAGCGTGTGACTTCCAGAGAAAAGATCCCCTGAGGATGGGTTACTACAGTTGGTTGTTTTGAACTCAATTTCTTGAACAAACTCGAACGTTGAAGATGAATTTAGACTTTATGAGACAGACTTGCTTTGGTTTCCTGCATGGCCTACATATATCACGTGGATCTGTTTTGGGTTGTCTTGTTCATTCAAATCAATTGTTTCTGTTGGGTAAAAAAAATGTAAGAATAATGGTCCAATCTTTAAATAACTGGATAGATCTCAACAGCGAAATGGATCATAGAACTGAACTAGCCCGAGAACAATATATGCCGAGCTAAGGACCCAACAAAACCTGATGAAAATTGGAAATCTTACTAGCCCAGGATAAGTGGCCCAAGGGCTAACAAACTGAATTTCTTAAATCGGGATATTTCGCAACCTGGAAGCAAGAATGAGAGTAGACATTTTTTTTTTGAATTTGAGAGTAGACATTTTATTTCTCACAAATTGAATGTTACCAGAACCCAAAAAGAAATAAAGTTGTGATCACCTGTACTGAAGAGCACTTTAACTACTCTTTTTTTTTTTAAATTAATTCTCAATTCTCATTACAATGTTACAAGATATATTTTACCTCACAACATTTTAAGTGAGACACTTAAATTTTTTCCATACAAAATTGGAATGTAGCTTTTAATGTAACTTGTAAACTAACTCTTCTTCTTCTCCTCTAAGTGTAAAGGCCGGGTTTCAAACCTCCGACCTTGACAGGGGAGCACCTTAAGAGCGTTCGTTTGGGTTGGTTTTTAACTACTTTGCAATACTTTACCTTTTTATCATTTGAAGGTGATGTACTACAGAATCTACCATACAATAAATTAAAAAATACAGCAAAAATACTTAAGATTTGATTGACAGTAAAATTAAGAGATAAAAAAGAGAAAAAAATCTATAACAAATAAATTATTTGACTGATTGATTGATTTCATGACACTACTTCCTCCTCAATTATAACTGCCTGTGCAGCAAATTTAATTGGGACTCGTAGACAAACACTCTATAGTATATTAAAATTCTCTGGGGTAATCAAAGAAGTTCGCGTTGATTTTGGATCGTCCACACCCAGCATGCATCTATAAGCTTTTGGATCGTCCACACCCAGCATGCATCTATAAACTTCCCTTCAAATGCATGTATAATATAACATCTTAATTATATCCATAAAGGGTTTGAAACTAATTATCTAAGTGGCTGTTTGGTTCAAATTCTTCAATCACTATCACTGTGGGTATCATTAACCCTACTATGAGTATGAATTTTGATGATTCCCTCTAACATGTTTGGTTTAATAATAGAATGGGTATCATTATAAAATACTTATTTGGTTTACTAGAATAACTTTCAAATAAATTTTAAAATGTTAAAATCTTTTATTCATGATATACATATTTTTTAGATTTATTATTTTGTATCTTTTTAAAAAAAATTTTAAAAAAAACTTCTTCAATTTTAAATATAGCCATGCTCTAATTTGAATTTTATGCAAATGATAACTTTAAAAAAAGTCATTTTTATTGTATTAATAGAGAATACTATATATCTTTGATTTTCAATTCAAATTTTTATAAAAAAAATTGAATGTAAAAAAAATTATTAAAAAGAATTTTTATAAAAAATTTTATAAAGTACTAATAAAAAATATTCAAAATAAAAAAACAAAATGGAGAGAGAGAGAGAGAGAGAGAGAGAGAGAGAGAGAGAGAGAGAGAGAGAGAGAGAGAGATATGTATTTTTTTAGTAGGTGTGTTTTTGCCCTTAATTATAAGGGTTAATGGATTTGATAGAATAGTATTTTGAGAAGAATCATTAATACCTTAATTAATCACTATCATTCCCATTGGATGATAGTGATAGTTGTTTTACAAATATCAACAACAGATGTTATTACTTAGGATACCATTTCCCTATTTGATTCCTCTAAACCAAACACTTCCCAAATTCAACTTCCCTGTGTAGAATATCTTGAAGAAAATCGAAATATGTTTTTGTTTAAATTGGCTGTTAATTCTTCTTCAGTACTGACTTTGGACACGAGTTCAGTAGAATTTAAAGGTTGCCAACTTCCCGGAGGGATGACTATATATTTTCCAACTGGAGATTAACGTGCACAAATGTGTGCTGTGGGGTTTGTGTGTGTGTGTATCCAAGCGCCGATTAGTGATTATCGGCAATCGCGGCGGCCATCCTCGCCGTGTTCTTTCATCGGTTCTAAAATAACGTACTGTCTTCCACAATAAGGTACACTAATGTCAGTTCAATTTTTTTCCCCAAGTCAAACTCAGCAGTTAGAGTTAGTACTTGAGTAATTATTTAATTTATTTAGATGTGATAAGTGTGAACATGCTGATGACAATTCTATATTATTGGCGATGAGTTTGACACTGAAATAATAATATTAAGGATTTGAATTGAAAAGAAAATAAAAAAAATACATTCTTCTCGTTAAATTACTCATGTTTCTTTTTTAGTTGTGTCAAAATATTTGTCATGTTAGCAATTTTTATACCTTTTTCATCATCATTTATCATCGTATATAGCTTATCCAATTCAAAATTCAAATTTTTTAGAGCAATAATAAAAAAAAAAGCATTAGTATCACAACCAAAGGACTATTCTTATTTTCAAAAAAGTTCAATAAATGCGAGATGAAGGGAGTATCAAAATAAAATTGAAATTATTATACCGTTAAACATCAAAATAATTTACTTATGAGTTTTTCTGTTTTGTGCCCTTGCATTAAAATTAGAGGGTGAATTAATTATTAAAACTCTCACATTATTATCAATCAAATGAATTGTAAATCATTTCCCAAAATAAAATTCACACCTCTGATAAAAAGTGACACCGAATCCATCGGCTTAGGTTACAAGTAGAAAAACCCTTTACTTAAGTATAAAAACAAAATGGAGAAATTTTGAATTCAACGAATTCGTTCTTCATAAACAAATGCTTTAATTTCGAGCTAATCTAGGTCTTTCCAACTTTAATTTCTTTACTCAACTTTTTTTTTTTTTTTTTTTTTGACGGGGTAAAAAATGGTTGTAGCATAAGTTAGCGTGGATCGTCACATACACGAACAAAACTCTAAAACTTTCTTTAAGTATGTTAAATACAACCAAAAATTGTTAACTGCGAAAATTAACAACCCACACGTGGAAAACAGATAATAGCAAGGCCCAATGATTTTCAAGAACTCCAACACCAATCAGACCAAACCTTTAAAGCTACCTATTTCCCTACACAAAAGCATCAAAAACTATTGCACAATATTTTGCTTTCCCAATCCCAAGTCTCTCTTGTCATCCCAGCTCTCTAATCATCATTGAAGTTCTCACATTCTCAGATATACCTCTCTCTCGCCTCTTCAACTAAAAATTAGTTACGCATTTTTCTGCTCCAGTCAAAAAACATAAATACATCAGAATTAGTTAGTAGAGTACTTAGAACCCCTATTACAAGTCCAACACCTTTTCCATTGCCATCTTTTTGCCGTGTGAGTTCTTGCAACTGTTCCGTGGGTTGATCAAAAAAGAGAAGCTAGATTGTTAGCAGTTGAAGAAGAGGAAGACTTCGCATCAAGGGTTTAGGTTTGTCAAAATATTTGCAACCCAAAAATTACTAACCGTGATAGACTAATAGTAGTTAATAATAGTAGTTGAAAAAAATACCGAATCCTTTCTTCTGGTTCATGAGAAGAAGTGCTATATATTACTAACTTCATTAAGTTTCTAACTGGGATGTATTTGTTTTTGGCTTAAAATGGGATCAGGTGGTAAATAGTCATTGCGACCTGGCCAATTGGAGGTAAAAAAGTTGGTGTCGCCCTCAAAGTCCATCCAAAAACCCCTTTTCCTCAATCTTTTTGCTTTCTTCTTTTCATCATTTTTCTACTGCACAAGTCAGAAGTTGTTGAACGAAACTTATGGAAAACTCAAAGCTGGTAAGCAGATAAGCTTCTCACTTTTATTTTCCTTTCATTGACTTTTGGTTCATATGAACATTTCTGGATTGTTTCCACAGCAATGACTACTTCTTGCAAGATTAAAATGTGGGATTAACTAAACTTAATCATGCATGTCCTTGTCTTGAATAATTACTCATGCGCAGGAACATATAGGGCCTGAGAATCTGAGCTCAATCAGTGAATTTGAAGAAAATGGTGCCCAGAAAATCTCAGTTTCCCATCAGATAAATGGTTTGGGGTACACAGCCCAAAAGGCATCTGATAGCTTCACAGTGGACATCGAGCGTTTTGCATCACTTCTCACCACTAACAGGGATATCAACGCAAACTCCAGAATTACAGTCAGTTCTTCTCCTTAATTATACTGTACAATTCTTATAAACATCATTGTATTTTTCACTTCGAAACTTGTTATAGTATTTGAGAAAGATAGTTTTTGAATATATGATTCTTTTTGTTTCTCATACGTTTGTTAATTCGTAAATAAAAAAGTTGCAGAGAAGCCTATCCAGAAAAGGGTCGCAGAAGCGAGGCGGCGACAAAAAGAACAATTCCATTGACAATAATCGGAGTGATAATGCCTCATTTGCAATTTCACCAAGAGGTAATCAATTTTCATATTCTCTTATAGTACATGATTTATAATTAAAAAAATGATTCTCTTATAGTACATGATTTATAATTAAAAAAATGTTCTTCATGAAAAATCAAGAAAGATTGGCTAGAATGGCTAGAATGTCAAAATGTGAACATATTTGGTACAGTTTCTTTGTGCACATTAATTATATCACTATTCTGGATTAGAACTGGACGATACTTTGGTTTTCGACAAAAATTTATCCCAAGATATTTACACATGCACAAATGATGCAAATTTTCCTTGTTCACCAAAATGCCAAGAGGGATTAATAGAAACAAAGGGTCAATTTTTTCTTCCATTCTGTAGATTGTAGCTTCCAAAGAAATCAGATTCTTCAATGCGTTAAATTCCTTTTGGTTTGTTTCATTTCCGAAGCATTCAAACGTCGTAAGAAAGGGATCGATCTGATAGATACAGACGCTAGGTTCCAAGTTTATAGAGTCCCAAATGCTTGGTGTGACACGAGTAATAATAAAAGTAAAAAAGAGAAACTACGACAAAAATCTGAATAATACTAAAATAATTAGGATTTGTCATGCCGGAGAATGCGCCACGTAATTGCAATCAATCCATTAACAACCTGTAAGTAACTCACTCCAAGATGGATATCCCCACTATTTTGTCATATCATGTGGATTCATCTTCACCTTAAGAGAATAGTTGTTGTATTGAATTGATAATGACTGGCTGTTTCTGAGAAAAAAATAATCGTATCCTATCTCTAATCAGTGTTCATTTTAGACGTGCCAATTACATTCATATGGAAGTGAATACGACTGATGAGGACATTGTTGGTTCATAAAAAAGTGCCTTAATGAAGCTTAGGGGATGTTTAGCAGAAATTATCAAGGGAGCTGGAGCTCCAAATGTTATTATTTAATCTGCAATAATTTAGTTGTAAAATAGAATCCCATGTTCAATTTCCATCACTAAGACAGTACAAAGACAAATTAAATACTCCAAAGCAAAAATTAAAATTTCCTAGCTGAAATAAAAAAAGACACAAAAGCGCGTAGAGCAGGAAAACCTGACTAAAGAATGTGAAGCCTTCTGAATACCACATATAATCCAGATTGCAAGACAATTCTTGGCTTTCTATTGACACAAACCATATCCCATTTAGCGTTAAAAAATATTTGGAATTGTCCACAATATGGTACTATTTTCCTTAAGAAATGGGACTTTGAACATTGCTTTTGAGCCTTCAATATTAGTTTAATAGTAGTACTTTTTATTATGCACATAACAGACTGTCATTCATTTTGGTTTCCCTTCACTCAAGGCATTGCCTCCACATGCACTTAGAAGCTAGGATTAGGATCACAATAGTAGATGGGAAGCTAGCTAACACATGCTATATTGTGATTTTCTGTATGGTTTTATTGCAGTGAGCACGCCTGAAAAGCCAATGGTGGTGGTAGGGGGCGCCACAGAGCAATCCATCAACCCACAAGTTTATAATCCCATAACTATCAAGACCAACAGCCTTGCCGGACCAGCTGAAAGCAAGAGCAGCACTGTGAGCAGAAGATTCAGTTTTAGACGATCTTCTTCTCCCTCTTGGACAATTGACCCTAGAAGAATCCTGTTCTTCTTTGCCACCTTGTAAGTCCACTTCCTAGCTATGTGTGAAGAGGCAAATATTCAAAGCAAGTACATAGAAAAACCAATTGGCATGCCTGCTTGAGATGCACCATTTTTCTAATTATAAGCTGTTTTTAATGTAGTACTCTTGAGCACGCATGAATTGAGCTGACCATATTTTAGATTCTCTGTTTTCTGTGCGGTGATATTCTAATAACAATGGGAACCAAAAGTCATGGCAGGCCACCGTTTATTAACCTGTTCACTAGAAGGCAGTCTTTCAGCACTTCCAAAGGATGACATAGAAAAATTCAGGGATCTTGGACCACACTAGCTAAGAAAGGATTGAGGATTATCAATTTTTATAAAATAGTGACAAGGAGATAGATATGTATGCTACTTTTTCTCCATACATATATAACAAATTCCACAAGATATTTTGAGCACTTATCTTACAGCTGTGCATCTCTGACTAATCTCAGCTTCTAATTCTGGCATGACAATCACTGACTTCAATTTTTCCTCGTCTTATACAGATCAAGCATGGGAACATTACTACTGATCTATTTGACACTATCCATGAACTTTAAGTTCAATGGAGATGAAAATGTCCTCAACTGATGACAGTGAAAGCAATTGAGTACCCCCACTTCCAGCCTTGTAAATGACAGGCTAATATTGGAAGCCAGTTAAGTATTGTATAGGAGCACTAAAAGTTGGTACTGAATGTTTGTGGAAACATCCTGCTTTTTTCCCGTTAAGCAGCTGGGCACAAGATGGTGGACAAAAAGAATGAATAGAAAATAGCAAAAAGAGATGGAAAAGCTAATGCCTTCCATCATCAGTCTTAACAGATACCCTTTTTCTAAGGCTGCTGTTAACTATATAATATACAAGATGAAGACAACAAGAGAATGCACTATGACAAAGATGGAATCTTGTGCTCTACCACTGGGAAAATTAGGAAAGAGCTGATGCAATGCATCTTTTTTTATTGGATCTATTATCAATGACAAGCTAAATGAAGAGCTAGAAAGGACTTCCTGTTTAGTTCCATTCTGGTTCCCATCAGACATTAAACTTCAGTTGCTCATTTTTGCACTCTATTTCTAACTGATCAATATTTTCGCATGCTGCTGCCATGTGATGTGAGTAGGCAATAGAGCAAACTAGCATAAAATGCAGCCACTGAACTGGCTTTTACGTGTGGAGACTAATTTTTAAATGGTTCTAAAACAGTTTGTGGTATGAGAACATTTGATTGATAACATAACCAATCATATTATTCAAATTTAAGGACTTCGTTATTCACCTGCCTTAGTTCCAAATGTTTCTTGATTGAGCAATTTAATTTCATTCATTTTTCTAGATCTCCAAGAACGGATTAGGCAATTGAAATATTTTTGGTCGAACATCTTTTAGTTCATAAATATATGTTGAGGCAGAATCAAGAAAGAAACTTTATGTATTCTAACTTTAGACACATTCAAAGCAGAGGAATCAGAAACAAATAAAACAGCTTTAGTACTTGAGTTAGAACTCAGCAATATTCACTTCTCAAAAACGTACTACTATTGCATAGGACACGAAAGCATCAAACTATTTTCTTCTTTATTTTTTTCAAAAGGTACTACCCAGGCCAATCATAAAACTGGGCATTATTCCATTAATTTTGGTTATTAGGATATGATTCTTCAAATAATATATTCTGTTATGGCAGTCTTGCTAAAGCAACTGAATGACTGAAGATAAGCAAAGAAGAATGGCCCTCCCCCAATCCCTCTTCTCCTCTATTTGTCCGATCCTTGCTCTGTCATTTCAACTACATTATATGCAGATTGACCAGTAACAGAGAAATCTATGGCTTTATAATATCTGTCTTTGTTTCTATCACATGTAAGATGATCAACATGAATGTTCAAACTTCCCTGCACTTTAAAACTTCAGAAAATGTAGATTTGGCATCTCCCAACTTGGAAAGCAATAATTTGCTGACCCTTTTTCTCGCATGACAACACAACCAAGGTTTGAAAAAATGACATTCTTTTTTCGGTGTCAAGTTCTGGTCCAAGCATATACAGCAGGGACCAATCTTCAATCTATCTAGAGGCATTTGGAAATTCTTGGCATTAAGCACCTGTTCTTTCTATCATAGAAAGGTCTTAGCACAATTGCTGCTGTTTCTTCTATTGCCTTCAGTTGCTGCTGTTTCTTCTAGTAAACATAACATTTTGTGATCTAGAATACACAAATCGGGATATGTAGAGGGACAACAAATTAACACATTTTCCATTTCTTGCTATAGAAAATTATTACATGAAGATTAATGAGCAAAATTATATACATTTAGTAGAAGCAGGCAAGAAATTAATTCCGCCTCATATTTAACACCTAGCAAACAAAGCATAACAAAGACTTCTCACTTCATACTGACTAATAATTTACCCGACTCTTTGCAGATCACAGGGTTCTTTTTTCCCTCTTTCTTCTTGTACTTTATTGAACAACAAAAATATACTATGCGACTGGACTGACTGAATTTATAGTAATTACAATCATACTAGAAATCTAGCCAGACCTACTTTGTAACCAAACTTTCTGACATCCTCTTGAACCTGATCTCTGTACTCCCTAAAGCTAAATCTTCTATAAATTGAAGGATCCACGCAGCTCTTGATTGTAGTTTCATAGGATGGACACAAGAAAAATGCAATGGAGTACCTTTCCTTTAGCATATTCGTCACAATCCTGTGTTCAACACTTTTATAAACACCATTGCTCCATGCCTGCATCATCAAATTAACATGTCAACGATCGTCTACTAACAAGAGTTTGACTCACTAGGTTTATCGACAATATTAGACAAGTGCAATAAATATTAGGACATTAGTCAATTTTTACTTTGACTGCAAGTCTCATACAAGTAGAAAATTAAACAACAGATCATTTATTCTCGGACTAAGACCTTGTTGGCATTGACTAAAGTAAATGAACAGAATGGAGCAAATTTCAATTCATGCTAAAAGACTAGTAACAGTTGGCTTGCATGTACCTGAAACAAATCTCCAATATTGATGATCAGGGCTTCAGGATTGGGTTTGACTGCAATCCATTTCCCATCTTTCACTAACTGCAATCCTCCAATCTGATCTTGATGCAACACTGTGATGAAATCGCTATCAGTGTGTGGCATCAAGCCAAACACTTGAGGAGATATTGGACACGGTGGATATCTATTCATTCGAAGATAGCAAGTGCTTGGCAAACATGTTTGTCTAAAGAAAGTCGACTTATGACCCATATTTTCTGCTAAAATCTCTGCTAGCTTATGTGCTAGCTCAGACATTGTCTTGGCAAACTTCTCCATTGTTGTGCTGAATCATGATGCAAGGTAGACATGTTGTTCGAAATCATGAAAGAAATAATTGCGGATGTCAATAGTATTTAAAAATATGCCGCGTATGCGGGGAAGTTCTATGATTGATCAATAAATCTTAATTATCTACTGCAACATTCTAATCCAGACCGAATTAAAGAGTAAAGCAATTCAAAAATTAAAGTTCAGTAATAGTTCAAGATATTAAGTGCAATTATTCAAAGCCTAATTTTGAGTTCGATCTCCAATGCTTCTAATTTAGAATATTTTTGTCTATGTTGTCAATATGCTATATAAATTTCAAAAATTGCTTTAAATTTTTAAAAAAATGTATGTGTATATAAATTTTAAAAGGCGTAAAAATGAAAATAATTCAAGTTCATTACTTTTAATATTATTATTACGTGAATTTTTTATGGAGTTATTAAAAATACATTCCTTGTTTCACTTTAGATGAAATAAAAAATAAAATATTAACAGGGAAAAATAAAAGCCAAATGCAATTTTAGAAAGATAGTGGGAAAAGTGTAAAAGAAACACCCATACGAAATAGTTCGGATCCTCGGTGCCAGTTTTTTAATGCCAAGCTTAATGCTACTCATAAAAAATTTATATTTTATATTCATACTTATCTCACTTCAGATGCACCAAATAATTATCATAGTATCACACTTCAGATGCACCAAATAATTATTATAGTGTGAACGTAGGGTAAAATTTTTTGGTTGAATGGCACTGAACTTTAACACTCTATACAAAAGATCTAAACTGCATACGAAGCCCATCATTAGAAACATGCACAAATGAGGTGGAAACAGAATTGTTATGTGATCTCTTAGGAAAATCAGTGGAATCCACCCAAGATTCGGATCTACCTACAGGTGACAAAGGTTGGCAAAGCAAAGGTTTTCCTTTTGGCGGCTAATATTTTATTGGATCTTTCCGCCAAATCAAGAAGGAATATTTATGGGGTCAATTATATAATAATGTAAAGTTTGCTTTTCTATTATTTTATTAGGTTGGGGTTGAAGATATGGTCGGTTTACTTTTCTTTTTACCAGTCGTAAAAAGAGAATTATAAGAAGCTTTGCTCAATGGTAATTGTAGCTATTAACATGTTTAGCTTGCTAAAAAGATGAATTTTTAGATGGGGTTTTCCATTGTGTGGACATGTAACAACAATAAGCCTACAATAATTTATAGTGGTGTGAAATAAGAGGTATAACATCTATGTTTCCTTCACTTTGGCTTAACTTTCACCGTAAATCCACAATTTTGTAGCTAAAAGTGTATATCAATCTCACTATTATTCAGTATCTCGAGAGCATAAATAAAGATACTCTTGTTGTAATCATTGTGTAAATTGTATTGAGGGATTGTGTAAGTTGTATTACGAAAGCACCCAGATTACAAGCATCTCACAATTCCATACGACAAGACAAATAAAAGATAAATATTAGAAACATTTCTCCGACTGCCGACAAAGTTAATGCTATTAAAATTGAACTAATTCTTCCACAAGAAGAATAGAAATAGTAAAGTCAGATTTAGGAATCAATCCTTTCATCACTGGGAGGATGCAACTTTTGATGCGTGAGTATCTGGGGTTCCTTCCTAAATGATTATGATAAAGACTAGCCTTATTCCTTTTCTTACCAGATTCCCTACTGTTAAATCAGGACATGCCTACATGTTTTCACAATATCAGTTCCATTTGCAGACGTAAAAGGTTAAAACGTAAGCCTAACATCAATATTTCGCAAGCCTAAGAATTCACTCTTTTCATTTCTCGCATGCAATATTGGATTTTTTCCCCCTTTACGTGCCACTACGATACACATAGTTAAGTGACACTGTAATTTTCATGATAGAAGTTATTAAAAACTTATACTAATTTTCTATAAAAATAAAAATTACACCATCTGCAGGTCGAACTCCGCGTGACCATAACATTTAACAACATTTTCTCTCTGTAAATGAAAGATTCAACACACTACCAATTGGATTCCCATTTGGTAATGTCCATTCATCTTCTTCTAAAATAACACTTTAACTGTGTAATCCATATGGTCAATGACACTTAGCCACTTGGGATACCTTTACCACTCCCCAAAATGCCGAAAGCATCACACATCAAGAAGTGATGTTGTGCATAATCTTAGAAACTTGACAAACGAAAAAGCTATGTTGCGAAGACAAACTAAAGAGTTGGCGGCACATAGTTTTGATCCACATTCTTGCAGCTTAATTGTAGAAACATTTTTCAAAATGGTTCTACAATTATCTGATTCAATTTTTGCATTACATTTGGTACTTAATTTTTGTAAAAGTGGCAAAATAAATTTAGAGAGGTTAAATACACACCCCTCAATCCTAAATGCAAGCCTTGTATGTCTGCAACAAGTCGTTATGAGGTGGTGTGAATTCAAAATGAAGGCTTTTGTGTGTAGATTTAGCCCCTCCTCAAAAATATATAGAGGAGTTATAATTGAACTCTAACTCTAACTTATCTTTTGACCGATTGACTTGTTATTGCACTTAAAGAAAATCAAGTGCCATGTGGCACTCACCTGGCATATAATAATTCTTCAACGTAATAAAATTTGTGGTGCCTATAGTTGATGTCAGCACTGCCATGTACTACTAATAAATTTTGAGTACAAATGTACTACAACTAATAATTGTGTTTCAAAAAAGAATTATTGTACTATCAATAATTTAATTAATTTAGTAACTAATAAAAGCAAGTTAGCTACCATTATAAAATTGCTCCTATCTTGACCTCCTAACATTAGTTTGGGCAAGATTTTAGCTATCCAATTTAATACTTTTTTTTTTAAAGTCATGATATACAGGCAAACTTTATTAATCTAAAGAAAACTTGAAAGTCTGAGAAAAAGAAAATCATGCAAGAAATAAATGTGAGGCATAAAACTTGGATTTATATAATATGCACAGAAGGTGTAAAGTTTTTATTTTTATTTTTCACAGAATAAGATCAGATGAATGTTACGTGTATACAATCTTTATATGGATTAAGTGATATGTATCTGCTGCATTCGTTTATATAAACTAAAAAACTTATGAGTGCATAGAAGATATTAATACTTAAAATTTACCTGAGACTATTGCGACCGCCTACGCCCGAGATGACACTGAGAGGGACGTGAAAAGCTTCCGACCAAGACAACTGCTTCAGGCAAGTAGCTGAAGGTGTCCCCCAACGATAACTGCCGGCCAAGAAATCAGAACCCTTTTCATTCATCTTTTCACGGAACGGTTTCTTGAAAGCTTTGATTTGTTCTGATCTCATTTTCTCCAATATTTCCCGAGAGATCCCATGATTCACAACTTGGAAGAAACCCCATTCTTGGGATGCTCTGGCTATATCTCTCTTGCACTGCTCTCTTGCAAACTCGCCCGAGTTTAGCTGATCGAGATCTATCAATGGAAGCTCACGTTCTTCTAAGATGAAAAGGTCGCAGTCATAGGCATACTTCGGCCCTGTATCTGGTGATTTGTTGAACAAGTTTTTGTATTGCTCTTGGAATGGTGGATCATGTGATTCATCCATGCTTAAAAATGTTTAGGAAATTCTTTCTTGTTTGCCTCTTTTATTGGGGAATGTTTTATTCCTACAAGAAGAAGTTTCCCATGCTCAGAGGTCATAAGAGCTCAATCAAGAAAGTAGATACAGCCAAGTAAAACGTGAAAAACGAGTAGAGACAAGAGGACTAACAAGAGGTTTAGAAAAAGTTAGAAGAACAAAGAAGTACTCGTAAAAGGACAGCTCAAGAATAGCTTAGCCTAGGACAAGAATTTATGTCAATTAGTGAGCCAAGAATGAGTGAATGACACGGAGAAGTAGATGAGAAAACCATTTTTGCCATGTTTCTTCCTAGTTCATCGTCGATGAAAACGTTAGCCAATCTCTCCATTTTTCTTTTGGGGACTTTGTGGACAAAGCTTGACGTCTGTCCTTTCTGTGGAAAGGTAGGGGCTCTTGATTGGGGATGTCTGACCCTATTAAGCACTTGGATAAGATCCTTAATCTTAAGAGATGCAATCTATTTGTACGACCGAGGGCCAAATTTGGCATAAAATTTGTATTTTGAAAAAAAAAAAGTATGCGGAATATTACATTATTTTTCACGGAATAGATAGGGCCTACAAAATAGTGCAGTGAATTTATACTTCGAAAGAGTGATTAATGGCAATAAACATGATAAACATGTGATACACAATCTATTGAAATTAAGATTTGTAAATCATTCAGAACAATTGTCTGTACTGTAACCTCAAGAGCAAGAGAGCAAGACAGATTTAACAAAATTGGTATGAAGGGTTAGAAATTTTCAGACAGAATTCCAGAGATTTTGTAGTGTTTTTGGTTTTAATGGCTTGCCAATGGCAGGAGTTAGAATTTGACTTGCATACACAGGGATTATGGAAATGTCCAAGTGTTCTTTTGAAAGTTGTATCCAAGAAGCCACGTGCACTACGAGAATCTGCGATCAAGTTAAAAGTGGCTGTAGGTACAAATTTGGACTTTTTAACTTAGTTTGTTGGCATCTGCATTCTTTTTTTTTCGTTATATATGGGTTTTTGGGAGGCAAAAGCCAAATGTTCTGTGTGTTCTGAGTCACTTGGAAGCAGAACTCCCTCGCATTACTATTAATCCTTGTTACTTAACATACACTTGTGGGACATGCGGACATGGTGTTTTCACATCTTGCTCTCAAATAGGACAATTATGGAGATTCATATCCAGGAAAAGTGAAAATTCTCAGGCAAAGGGCAAAAAAGGAAAGCTCCATCTTGGTACCTTAAAAAGTTAGAATGCACAAATACATTTCACCCTTTCACTTTGCATTTACATATTTATTAAAGAAAATCTTCAATACTCTGCTACAACAATGTTTTTAAAAAAATAACCAAAAGAACAAGCATTCAAACAAAACGAAGTGGCTTCCTTGGCTATTCGGATATATCCAAGATGACTTTTTAAATCATATCTCTGATAGCACTGGATCTTATGGCATTTAGTAATTCTCCTCTGTTTAGAACTAAAATCTAGGTGACTTTTGCCTGATGCCTGATAAGCTGAGGTAGGAGTGGAAAGGCCAAAAAATAAAAAACAAAAGGGTTTGCGGTCCTCGACCTATGTGAAAAGTCAAAATCACCCTCAGTTTTAGCCTCCAAAACAAGCCGTACGCGTTTAGCTTGTCGGTAGAAAAAGTGTAAACTAGTAGTAAATGATCTCGAGTTTAACTGTACTTGCTAGTCTAATCTAACGTATGTTAGATAATACTAAATAGAAAATAGAAGATTTGAGGGTTGAGTTGCCTAATTAGGGACTACCCCACAAGGGTATAGTGCGGTTGTTGGTAAAAAAAAAATCTCATGAAAAACACAATTTATTATGGGATATGGTTTAACTTCTTTTATTTAGCCTTACTTGGTTTATATCTCAGCAGAGTAGAATTGTCTGCGGCTTCCTGCAATGAACAGTAAGACTGTATCAGTATCTTGCATTTGATGGAGAAAATTAACTTCAAAGAATAAAAGAATGGACATATTTTCTTGCACGGTTGTGCCTTGCATGGCAATGCAAAAAGAGGGCCTCCTTTATTTTCTTTAAAGGCGAATAGAAAAATGAAAAATGATCTAAGATTCCTCATCAAATTAAGCTTTTGAACTAAGATAAGACCACAATAAAAGAGGACTCAATTTGCAAAAGACGATAAAAAAGATATAGAGGGTGATCATGCGTATCTGCAATGACTCACGAGTGGTTACGTACTTAAGAGAAACCTCAAGAAGAGAACGTGACTCTTGAGCGAAAGGAAGCAAGTAGGGGACTATTTTGTGTTGAAGTGTGCAGTCCAGAAAGGTAGGATGGAGATTTATATAGGAAAATTTGATGTGGAGGGTCATTCATCAATCATTAGTGGTGTTGAATTGAAGTGACGATGATAGAGGGAAAAAAAATACTTCCCACAAATCGAAAAAAAAAAATGGAAGACCTTAGAATCTACCAATTCTGACCATTTAAAAAAATTAAATTTTGTGAGACTAATAATTGCAAGATCAATTTGCTGCCCTATGAATTTATCCAAATTATGAAGAATTATGGCCACAATTCTCATCAGTACCGTACTGCCATCGAAACGTGGTCTACCACAAACACATGCTTGCCGTTTTTAGTGATTGAATTGGTTTGCCCTTTTTTGCAAATTTTCTGTAGCTGACAGTGAGAGATAGAGAGATGCAAAACACACGTACACTCACACAAGAAAAATTACAAAATGCACAATACAATCAATCATGCCATCTACCAACTAATTGGTGCATAATTTTCTAGGTCCATCGCAATATCAACAATGCAAGTGCTTTAAGCAGAATCCGACCTATCACTTGGCCTTATTCTTCCAAGTCTTCCTTACTTTTAGGCCTTATCTCTCTCTCTCTCTCTCTCTCACACACACACACACTCACGATTATTACCGGACCCAACTATGAATGGAAAGCATCGCAATCCATATCGGCATTCAGCTTGCGAATAAGTTCTATCATGTGGAGTATAAACAACAGATTTGGTTAGAAACAGTTTTCGAAACAGAATTCACATTTCAATTAATGAATAGCTAGAAACAATGGACGTGACCCTTCATTTTTGTACCAAATTAGGGTGTGACGAACCTTGTAGATATCTGTACGAACAAATGCAAGTTATTCTGCACTCAATAATGGCTGGAATTACTAAAGGTTCTAGCTTCGACCCTATAGACAATGACCCCTTAGTATATCAACTAAGTGAAATGTATTTCATGTGCATGCATCTAGGACATTTCAGATTCACTATTCAATTCTTTTGATGTTTAATTATGTCTAATATGAAATTAAGGCGTATCATGATACGACATAATTTTACATTACATACAATTGAAACCAATATGGGTCGATTAATGTATAATGGCATTATTTATATTGGTTAATTAATTTTTTAAAGACAGGTTAATATTTTCAAAAAAAAAATCTTTCAAAGATTTATATTAAACACATTTTTCAATCACATATTTATTTTGTTTAGATTATATCTCAAAAAGTTATTGCATTAAATGTTATTCAAGTGGAGCTAGGGGTGGCACGAGTCGGGTATCTAGTCCAAAAGGGTTTTTTAGTTGACTTGACCCTAATATGTCAGATCAATAACTTTGCGACCATGCCCTTAATATCTTCGAGTATCCAATGATAAAATAGATGCGGGTCACAAGATACCTACCTACCCTTATTTTAATAATTGATATTCAATTTAAGTGTTAATAAGTATGAGTATGAGATAAAGTAGCATAGCAAAATGCACCAAATATTTTAACTCGAAAATTAACAACACAAAAAGAAGTCAAAATGAAATGCATGTCTTTGGTAGATGGAATCTCATAGTCACAATATTAAATTCTGAAGCCTGAGGCATATTTCGAGGACAACTAGATGAGTAGATATCTAGGTGCATAAATTCTAGGGTAAATAACTATTAATCCCCGTGTAGTATCACTTTAGATCATATAACCCTCTATAGTTTTAATATAAACATATAACTCCCCTGTGGTTTTATAAAATGTGAAAAATAAACGGAATCAATACACTGTTACGCAATATTCCCGAAATATTTTAAATTTCCTTCTATTAATGTAAAATATTTCGTAACGGTAAGTGAATTAAACATGCATATTGTGGAATATTTCGTTCATTTTTCACATTTCATAAAACTACAGGGGGTTGTGTGGTCATATTGAAACCATATGGGGGTTATGTGGTCTAAAGCGATACCACATGAGGGTTAATAGTAATTTATCCTAAATTCTATTGTTGCTCATACAAAAGATCCTGTGATTGGAATATTGTTCCCAAATCCAAAGTCACCTCGTTTATTAATTGTAACAAAATTAGCCAACTAACATGACCGAGAGAGAGAGAGAGAGGGGGGAACACAAACTGGGGAGTGGAGGCGAAGAGGAAAGAATAGAATTAGGAATTTGGTTAATGACAAAATTACAGGATGGACCTATTTTTTTAATATTTATATAATATATTATGCGGGTCTGTTATTTTTAAATTTTTATTTTTTTTAATCCGTATATGTGCCCGAATTTTATGAGAAACCAAGTGTCATCTGCCTAGTTGAGAAAAACACGAGTATTCTATTTTTTGGATCGAGCTTTTTGAGTTTTCGGATTTGCGAGTTCTTTTACCCACCCTTTTAAGCGGAGCCAAGATTTTTCTTGGCTAAAAAACGTGGCAGCACATATGAGCGGAAGAGAAAGCAGGCCACAACAGAGCAAGGCCGCTAATTCAACTTTCAGAATTCATGTGGTAGGACGAGAAATTTATGGGCATGCATGTGATTTGCTTACATGATCAACGACATATGTACTGCTATTTCATAGTTTTTGGTACTATACCTACCATGGTAACAACCAAAAACATCGACGCAAATAATTCTATATTGATTATAACACGCACGTGCCATGCTCTGATGCTTCAGATACCAACTGTATGATAAATTATAAGTTGATGGCTGGAATTCTTCTTCTTCTCCAAAAAAAAAAAAAAAAAAAAGTTGATGACTGGAATTAATGCAACATATATAGATAGCCTTGCGAAAAAATGTTTAAGTGAAACATTGGCTTGAGATCTAGTATTTTGCATCACAAATCGATTTTGATGTGGTATCGAGACACGTGAAAAAAATATAAGTTTCGTAAATTAGTAATAAATTTAGAAGACGCTTATTATTAATCTGCAAAAAATACTTGGACGTTACCCAAAAAAAATATAGGATGGAAGATTGAAAACATATTGTTAAGACGGATAAATCTACTATCTCATGTTTTATTTGGGATATGATTAACTTGTATTCTCTTATATTAACTAGTTGACCACTATCTTTATCAATAATACATTTAAGTTCAAGAAAATAATTTCGATCAAAATAAGAGCGATACATACTGCCGTTAGTTAACCGACAAGATAATCTTCCGCAGGATTATAAACACAATTTTACTACCCGGTGCCTAAGCCTTTCGAGGATGTTAATCCTTAAAGATCCACATGGAGTTGTAAAACTATTCAAATAAGGATTTTCAATATTTTTGTCAAGTGCTCATCTGCTGGCATTTCTAACTGAAAGGATTTTTTCCCCTATAATGTAGAGACGTCACTATAAGTTTCATGAGAGAGAAATTAATGTCAGAATGATTTCACATTCCAAAATTCAACATTTACGACCTGAACTGCCAAAAGCAGAGGAGATACACGAGGAAAGAACTCTTATGCCTGCGGCAACATGATATATAGGTAAATGAATTCTAGCTGTTTTCAAATCGACTAGGATCACTGGCTAACTGAAAGAGAAAGTCGGTGGATCTACAAATGATATGTGTGTAAGGGACATATATGTTAGACAACTGAATTGACAATATTATAGTAGAAGTTGTAGGGAGATTAAGCTTGACAAACTTGACAACAAGAAATAAGAATAAAACAACTTAAAAGTTCAAGAAATCAATGGCAAAGGAATATTCAATTAGGGGGTTATTTCTAATGCAGTTTATTTAACTACTATTGTATATATCATTGTTATATGAACTCTAGTCTGATCGTACTTAGGCTAACTCGTCCTTCATACTTGATCAACGATAATGCAGTCGTGTAATTTGAAATATGTTGGTAGATAGATCTTAAAAGATATAGTACAACTCGTTTTAATTGGTTCGGTATTCATTAGATCGAGTAGAAATGCAGAAGATGGACTTCAAATCAAATCAAGAATCTGCGAATCTGTACAAAATTTGACTATTAGCTTCCTCAACGAGGCAAGAAGTCACGGGGGCTTGTGAAGCATGAAATTGAGAACCGTGTACATTCCTATAACCAACCACTTGTTCGTCAAAAAATCCCCCCAATATTTTCCAGAAGTAACGCCAAAACGCTGAGATAGAGCTGACCAGGGTGCCGGCGGACCAATCATATCCAGAAAAAGCAGTAATGGCAGTTATGCAATTGTCTGATTTTGACAATTGTTGAGACTCTCATCTTCCTTACTAGTTGAAATAATGATTGAAGGCAACCAATGGCCACAAGTCAGAAGAAAAGTAAATAGAAAAGAAAGGAAAAGAAAGGTTGATGCGAGCATTTCCAATTTTTCCGATCGCATGCAGGAGCAGCGGCGGCAAAATTTCTTTCTGATTTGATTGTATTCTTTCTTCTTTCCACACTTCACGATAGAGAGATTGTTTCCTTCACCACAAAAAATTTAAAAAGAAAAAAAGATTGGGATAATTGTAACATCTCTGTTTGGTTATGCATTTTTATCAAAAATAAATTTTCGAACACGTTTCTTAACCATGTAAAACCAACCTAGCAACACAAAGAAAATTATATGTGAAGTATGCGAAAGGATATCCATAATAGGCTTCGTGTTCTCATGTAATTTAGGGATATTTTCATTTGTTGAGAATTTCTTTTTCTCTTGGTAATATCCATTCCATGTTGTGTTTGCTGCCGAAAGAAGTAACACTAACTTTCTTGTTGGAGTCTTATCCTTCCAACAAGAAATTCTTGGACGTATGAGGATACGTTTTGGTGCAATTCGTCAGTAATGCAAGTTAAAGTGTACATTGCAAAAACTACACATCAAACTAGTTGATACATAATTGTTTCATCTTAAATAATTCATGAGTAGACGTGTTTAAATATTCACAGAAAATTGGCTATCCGAACACAGTTTAATTGACTTTGGTTAGTATGAAATGTTTCAGTGCAAACATGTGAATTTCTTCTAATAAACAAACCTGTATATATGGAAGATATATAATTTATCTATTAAGCAAACAAAATCTAAGACTCCCATAAGCGCAATTTTCTGATTTATAATGCCCAACTTATGTTGTAAAAAGAAAATGCCCGAATTTGTGAATTAAATAGCTGGTGATCACTAAGCCCTCATTTTACAGTCAGGGTCTATTTTCCTTTTCCAATCCAAAAATTTTTCAAAAAAAAAAAAAAATTTCCAATTTGGTTGACATTTATAATTATTGGCAGGGCAGAAAACTATATTCACATTTTCAACTCAATACATTATATTCTAAGAAAAGATAAATTACTTAGGAAGCAGTCGTAATAAGTAAAGAGAAATATACTCCATTTTTAAGAGGAGAAACAATTCTTATTGCTAACTATTCCGTTCAGTTATTATCACTTTTATGTCAATTCTACGTTTTCTCCCCGGGGGGGGGGGGGGGGGGGATTATAAAATTGAGAAAACAGATATGTGTAGGGTACAGCAACAATCAATCCTGGGGACCTCATAAATTATTTTGCTATGTTGCAATTATGAAAATACCATTATATATTATATTTTATTTCTTTTGATAGTCACAAATATATTAAAAAATTAAATAAAACAAATTAAACGTGCTGTGGTCTGGCTGTGCCAGGGAGACTGATAAAAGAAGCAAGAAATAAATATTATCTGAAATATGGGGTCCAAATTAAAATATCCAGAACATGTGCTATATCTCCAGCTATTTTCCTTGTAAAATGGGGCCGCTTTATTAATAGGGCGACGTACGTCATTCCAATTCCGTATCGCTCGCGTATAATTAGTGTATAATAATCCTAAAAAGTGGACTCCCACCTGTATTGTGAAAAGCTCAGCATGAAAGCTCTCAATAAATGATAATCAATTTCTGTGGTAATGACTAATGAATTATTTTTCTGGCTATTATTATGTGATGTAAAACTAGACAAGTTGGAGATGTCTCAATTGGTTGAGCATAACCATTCTTTAGTACTATACGACCTTCATGTACTTTCATGATACTTAAAGGGAAGAAAGTAGTGATCAACAATGTGCTTAATCAATATAATGTTGTTTATAAACCCAGATTCGTTGGTTGATATATGGTAAATGAAGTCGTCTGATTGAATGAATTAGGGATGTAAATGAACTGAGTTAGTTGATATTGTAAATAAAGTTATCTTATTGAACTAGGGGTGTAAATAGACAAAGCTCGTCACCTAACTATCACTCAACTCTCAAGTGCTTTCCTTTTGCCTTTTAGGAATGATTCTGCATTTGACTTGCAAATTCTCCCAATCCCTCTCTTCCTTTTGGATCCCCTTGTTTAAATATAAAATAATACTACAAAATCAGCAAGGCTTTAAATAAATGAACCCACACATTAATAATTAATTCAATTATTTAGAATGTCAAAATTGATAAAAGTGCTTATCTTACTAAAGATTTGTACAAGAAATCATATGACCGACGAATGTGCAAAATCCAATTGTTTCTATATCTCTCGTTGTTTTCCTTCTACATTTCCGGCAGAAGTCACCCAATAATAGTGACAACATCATCATTTGTGAGTGCGAAAACGCCACCAATTTCCAAAATATAGTGTTCATACTTAACCCTCAGATCTTCCACGAAGAATCAACGTGTTGCTATGTGTCCATTTTTCGGTCGCGATGTGCCTCAAAATTCACTGAGAACTGAATTCAATAAAACGTAGCCAAATTGAATTTTGATTTGATCGCATGCTTAGCACGAAAAATGGCAATTGTCAAGATGATGATGATTTACCATTGGTCTCTGAACATAGTGGTTCACTAACAAGTTGATGGCGGCACAATAAGAAAGGAGGATATTTGATTTCCAATCCACATCAACAACAGAAATGAGGGGACTGGGAGTGGAGACTATTATCATTTCTTGTTCTAAAATTCACGGTGGAGCAGTCAATTTTGTGTGTTAGTAACTGAAACATCAGAATTCATTTGATCACAAATTCTTATTCATGAATCAAGTCCGAAAATGTCAATGTTGGTGGGTGGTGGCTTGTGTTTCGCAGGTCATGTCGCTAGTCACAATCTATTGAACAATGTTATTAAGTCGGCGGTCAATCATTTGGAGGCCGAAGATTCCACCTTTTCAATTATTTGTATCATATCATTGCCAATGCTGATATGGCAGCCAAATATCGCAAGTAAACTTTCTTGGCATGCCTATATTTTAACATGTGCATTGTTCGATTTGTGCTCTTTAGATCTACTATCATGAGTTGTTGGAGGCGCCATTTTTCCTTCGTTGAGCTGTTAATTAATTTGTGAATAAGTTGGATATATTTACTAATAACAACAAAGCGTAGTTTAGTTGGTAATATGTTTCATTTGGGATTTATAGGTCCAGAGTTCGAGTCAGTAAGGGAGTAGAGTCCTCCTGTTGATCCTCTTTAGTAAAAGAAAAAAAACATATTTACTAATGAAAAAAAGTAAAGGATAATAAATCGCATAATTACTTAAGAGGTGCCAGTGTTAATGTTGCCGGCATGTTATCTTTCTCTCAGGGAAAGTACAGTGCCAAATCCAAAGTAAGAATCAAAATTTAACTTCTTATGTTGTATAATATTATTATAGATTTTCTTGTGTAATTTTAACTTTGTGGTAATTAATGTTGCCCACTATTTGAAGTTTCTAGCTATTTCGCCTATATAATTAATATAAACGACCTTCGTTCTCTATGTTAGCCTTTTTGTATTTTTTATCAAACTATTCATTACATTAATATTTTTGTAATTCATAATTTTGAGTGACACTTCTAATATTGTCACATACAATTTGGTGTAAGTTTTCAAACCTAATTAATACGCTCCTTTAAGTTAATGAATACATACATTCCTCTAAACTAAACTGCCAAGGTCGGAATTCTAATGCTGCACTTGACAGGCAAAAATAACTTAAAAGGTGTTTTCCTGGCCAACGAAACTGAGGCTAACTTTTGATAACTTTGAGTAGTTTGGGAATTTCAAGTATGACGTTTGTTGACATCAAATTCTCGAGGTACTTGACGTAAGACAAATTGAATTACAAAAAGGTGTTACAATAATTTCAAAAAATAACAAAAAAAACAATATTATCTAATTCCGGCTAAAATGGTATACAGGAACTCATGTAATATTTTGACTTTTTGAGCTGTTAAGGAATACTGTAAAGCTTCTCAAATGAACCAGTTTTTTGTTCCCACCGCAAACATACAATACGTGCTTAAAGTTTACTAATTGGATATTCTACTTAATTAATTTTCTTTTTGGTTGGAAAAGATGTTCAATTTATTTGGATAAAATTTTGAATATAATATAGGTAAATTACACTGTAACTTGTTGAAAATGTGTTCATATAGTATGGTTGTCTCTATGCAGTGACATTCAGTAATTGACTTTCGTTGATTTTGTATACCAAAAGACATCAAAGATAAAAGTTCAAAGAACTGTCTTTTCATTGGAAAACACACAAAATGTAGGACATGTTGTTATGTGAAAATATACCATTGAATCAAAGGGGCATTCTCCATGGCTGATACTAGCAATAAACAAAGTTTTTTAGACCACCCATGTTCTTGGGTCATAGACCACCCATTTTGTAACAATTTCCTGGATTGCTCTTTTATCTTTAACCATTGTTTTGGTTGATACTAGTAATAAACAAGTTTTTAGATCACCCATGTTCTTGGGTTATAGATCACCCGTTTTGTAACAATTTCTGGCTTGCTATTTTTCTTTTACCATTGTTTTGGTGACTCCATAATGTATGCATAGAACTGGCAATGCAAGTTTTGAGCTTAAGTGTCACAATTAACTAGGGTTTTTGCTATTTACTCATGACCATTGGAAAGCTCAACGAGAGAGCAACACAAAAATCACATTTACTTGAATATAAAAATATGTAGTTTTTCAGTTGTTTATTTATTTAAGGTATTGAGTATTATTTGTTAGTTTTTCATTAATCTATTCCAATTGGATTTCTTACCATTTATATTTTATGGGTTATAGAGATGTTTATTATTTTATTAAGTTGAGAAGAATTGAGAATATAAAAGTTCTAAGTAAGGTTAAGACAATTATGACTTAAGTTTATGTTAGCCTGAATAGGAGTATCGAAAATGCTTTATTTTGCAGTTCCTCTCCTCTCACATATTTTTATATACGTTAAATAAAATTTTGTTGTATTTTTCTGTGCTAAGAAGAGTTAATCTAGTAGGACTCACATTAAAAGTTTGCTACCAAAAACGAGTAGGATTTGGACTTGGGAAATTTAATGAAACTAGAAACACGAGACAATATCAGTGTAACCAACCGCTCTTATTCTAGAGCTAGATCCACTAAGGCCAGCCAATATGGATCGTTGTATAACAAATTGACTCCATTGCAACGAAGACAATAAGACATTTGTTTGGACCTAACTTGATTTGAATCATTCTTTTACTTTGACAATAAGGATGGAGGCTACTAGCGTAGTGATACCTAAAATTTATCATAGATATGGTCCTTTAATTGTAGAATGTCCACTTAGAGCAATAAACGTTGCCTGTTGTTAAAGGGTATATCTGTCACTACAACTTCACTAAGATCCTAAAAATCCAACACTTGTTCGTATAATTTCTGATTGAGACACTAGTTTGGCAAGCAAATTTGAACTCATAACCTTAATGACATAGAATCTTATCCTAGGCTACCACCTTAATGGTGGTTAGCTGCATTTGTTCACTCAACTCAAGATTATTACAGGGTTAAAAAAAAAAAAAAAAAAACTCAAGATTGTTACAATGACCTACCAGAGCACAATAGGACCGAAAATCGACTACTAGATTAGGAATTTGACCAATTAAAAAATTCGGTTAACTCTTCTTTCTTTCTTTTTTTTCTCATTTTTTGGTATTCAAGCAGAGAAGGTGAAGTGCGGGGATGAGGGAGAGACAAAAAAGTATTTAAAAGTCGAATCAAATATCTTATTTTTCTCAAATGATAATCAGGTTGATCTAGGTTGGTTTAGATAACCCATGTGTTTTGGGCTGCCCTGTGTAAATGGGCCTTCGCAACTTAACTGGTTTTAGGAGGACAAAATAGTAATTTGGAATCACGGCCTTCTTCAAGGTTTCCTAATGAAGTCGACCGCAGAGGTTTAATCAATTCATGGCACCAACGGCAGCAACAGCTCCGATCAGCTGCTGCGGCTTCACAGCAATCCTCGTGGTCTTCCTGCTGATCCAGCCGTCGATCTCCATTTACTGCGATGAGGATGACTGCTATGATCTCCTCGGGTAAATCTCCTAACTTGCCCCACGATTCTTTCCTCTAATTTCCATTAATTGACGCATTTTTACTTAATTTATGATTTTTTTTTAATTTGATTTCTAGGGTTTCTCAAAATGCGAATGCATCGGAAATTAAGAAAGCTTACTATAAGCTCTCTCTTAAATAGTAAGTTTTTTCCCCTTTCTTTTTCTTTTTTTTTTTATAAATAATTTAAGCTTTAATTAATTTATTTCTGTATTTCTTTTTGTTTGATATTTTAGTCATCCGGATAAAAATCCTGATCCGGAATCGAGGAAGCATTTTGTGAAAATTGCAAATGCTTACGAGGTAATACATCTACTCAATTATATTTTAGTTCATAAAGCTGAATGAATTACTTAATTATGTGGAAATAATTAAAAGCATTAATCAGTTACATAGTTTTGATTAAAAAAAAAGTGTAATTTTGTTTATATTTGTCGAGTTTTGAATTCGGAGGAAAATGAAATGGTTTTTTGTATAGATATGTAATGAGTTCAGCTACCAAGTTACGAATAGTTATTTTGATGTTAGCTAGGGTTTTTGTTCATGTATTAGTAGATTATAAAGTTTGGTAGGAGGGAAAAAGTATCATTTTACGCAAAATGTTTGATCCTTCGTAGAATGGGAGTGATGAGAGTGAGTTGATAATCGTGTTTATATGTCCCTTGGAGTATAAGGCATTTGTCGGTGTAGATTTTGTTAGAGTTAGTTGTACGCAATCTTATGCCTGAAGGCTATCAGGGTGGTCTCCAGAAGTGCATAGTTGTGTATATTGTCATTTTTGATACAGAATGATTGTTCTTATGCATATAGTGTAATAAGACCGCATTTGTAGATAATTATGGTAACTGTCCTACATGCAGATATTGAAAGATGAAACCACAAGAGAACAGTATGATTATGCAATTGCACATCCGGAGGAGGTTTATTCTGTTGACTGTGAACTTCTTCTTTTGTTGCTGAATTCTCTGTTTCTCAGGAATATTGGATCTCTTTAATCTTATTTTAAAGTAATGCTTCATACAACAAAGAATCAATGGAAACAAACTATGTATTTTTAGAATGAAAAACTAAAATGTGCCGAGGGGCAAGATGTACACTTTAGCTCTCAGATCATTGGATCTAATTTTCAGAATGTGTTTATCATTTGTATGTTTCCTGCTTATATTGGAGATCATCTATCTCCCCTGCTCTCATATGCTTTGCTTACCTCCCCTGTGCCCCCATTTGTTAAAGAAGTGGGCTTGCCAAGCACTTTCGTGTTTAATATGTCTTGGCATCGTTTTTTTGGTTGCTAAGTTTACTATATGGCTAATTAGTGGTTGAGTTATTGCTTCATATTCTCTTTCTCTCTCCTCTCACAGGTTGGTTACTCTAGGCAATAAATTCACAGAGTTAATTTGCTTATTTTTGTTGAGCATTCCCTTTCTTATATGCCAACTATGTGATTCATTGATCTTCACATGTTGTTAACCAGTTCAACACTTGCTATTTGCATCTTTAGGTCTTCTATAATACGGCTAGGTACTACCAGGCTTATTATGGCCACAAAACAGTAAGAACGTTTTCTTCTTAGCTCTTATTTTTTAATTTCTAGTTGATGTGCTTTGAATATTTTTGGACAGACAACCATAAATTCCATTATGGACAGTTATATCTGGGCTTAAGGTCTTAAGGGGCGCATCAATAATCTATTTGACTTGTAAGAAAGCAAGTCTTTCTTGTATAGATGTTGACTGTTCATTCTTTGCTGGGCTAGGATCCCCGTGCTGTTCTTGTTGGTCTTCTGTTGGTGCTTTCTGCATTTCAATATTTAAACCAGTGGACGAGATATAAGCAGGTAAGAAGTTATATAAAATGTGGCATCCATGTGATACTATTGAGTTTAAACACCTGTTTGCTTATCTAATTAAAGAAACTTAGTGCAGGATTGACAGAATGTTTCAGTCTCAAGAACTTTTTTCATGATCATCTATTTTAGTATGACTTTGATATTTGCAAACCGGTAGCTAGTTCTTTCTTATAATGAAAAGCAACTGTGAGTGAGACGACATTACCAGAAGCTCCGATAAGAAAGCTCTCTTTGCATAATAGATGTAAAAAATATCATCTGGATGACAGCAGATCACGAATGATTTCTAGGAAAATCTTTGGCATCTGATTCCTTGGAACTACTACATTTTACGTATCAGGAAAATTTGCTGTTGTTCCCTAGACATTGGGCTAGTGTTTTTGTGTGGTGCTCAGTAATTCTGGTCTACCTACTATGTTATTGATTCTTGTGTAACCTAATAAATGTGGTTTTCTGTTTCCTCTTTCCTCCAACATGTTTGCTTGGATTTTCTCCTGCAGGCTGTTGACATGGTCAAGAAGACACCAGCTTACAAAAATAAGCTGAAGGCTTTGGAACTTGAACGCACTGGGGGAATGACAAACAAAAAGAAGAGTAACAAGCAAATAAACAAGTATTAACTTATTTTAATTCTTTTGTTACACTATATATGTATTCAATTTGCATACAAGTCTGTCCGCCCTTTTCCTTTTTCCCCTTTTCTTGCTTATTTGTGTTCTTTTTGTGTAAACGCATAATTTACTTATGCTGAAACTGATGTATTAAATTTTACAGTTCAATTTCATCAATTGCTTTTGTGGCAGGAAGATGGAAGAAGACCTCAGTAACGAGCTTGAACTGCAGATAAAGGGGGCAGAAAAGCCATCTGTTTGGGGACTTCTCGGCATTCGTTTCATTCTTCTTCCATATGCTACTGGGAAGGTATGGTCTTGCTAATACCTATTTTCCATTTGGATTTTGCAATGCCTAAGATGTCTATGTATGAGATCTTGTGGTTGTTCAAGTTGTTTTTGGAAAATAGTGATTGATAAGGGCTTAATTCTAGAAGCTATAATTAAGCTACCTACAAAAAAAGTGCTGATTACTTTATGTGACAGCTATTGTTGTGGTATGGGTGTTGGTTCTGGAGATACAAGGTCAAACAAGCTCCTTATTCATGGGAAGATGCCTCCTACTTGACTCAAAGATCCTTGGGTGTGCTGCCTGATTCATGGAGATACATTGGTAATAATAATATCATTTTGCTGTCAGTTATTGAAAGACTTCAATGTTTTGGATATAGGTTGTGGCAAGTCCGTTTTATACCTTGAGACTGCTGTCCGTGTAGAATGACCTAGGAAATGCTTCTGTCTTTCACATGTTTGTTGAACCATTTACCATCATGCCAAAATTTGGAATGTCCTAACGTATATAGGCAAGATGTTGGTCTAAGAATTGGTCATGTGACTTTGGGCCTGTTGACAGTAACATTTAATCAAAATTTTCTGAATTCTTGAGCCTCTTTCCTAAAGTAGTTCTTGGGTGTGGTGTGCAGATGAATCAACGAAGGAAGATCTTGTGCAGAGACGTCTATGGGAAAAATCCAACTTGCAGAGCTACCTGGCAGAGATGCGGAAAGAATCAAAGCGCAGAAGATGACGAGTTTCAAATTGTTCCATGGCGAAAAGCAGCAGGCAGTGCTCACCATTTCATGCTGATAATTTAGGAGGAATTTTTCCCCGTAAGTGGGAACATTTGATACAAAAAATACCATACCCAAATCACTCTTTTATAGGTCAATCCACAGGAGAGGATTCTTTTGACAGTCAAATGAGCTGATATATTTGTTGTAGAATCAAATGCAGGCTTATACAAGATGTTTTATGGCTTAGTTAATCTAAGTTTATGAAATCAGGAATTGCCTGCGGCTTCTGCTGACATCGCTGCTTTTATAAGTCGGAAGATGTTTTAACCTCGTACAAAATAATCATAAGATTTATGTTCCTTTGTTACTAGGCAGCTTGAATTTTGATACGGTCTAGATGTCCACTCTAATTGAGAATCCTACTATACTACTACTGTGGCATATTTTCTGCTAATACCAACTATACTTCCTGGAATGTATCATTCTACCATCAGATGTGGCAGCGATCATAATTGAACATGGTCGATTGCCTGGGGAAAGTTAAACTTCATCTCTCCAGTGAATTCTTGCTGTCTGCTAGTATTTTTTATATTTTTCCAGAAAAATTTTAACCTTTTTATTTTTTTGGTACATTGATTTTTTTCCCCGTACCAGCAAAGATTCAAGAAAATAATGGGAAAAAGAAAAAAGAGAAAAGGAAAAAAACCGTACACCTGCAAACACCCTGAATGGAGACACTGTTGTACCTTCTCAAGTTTCTTCCTTGTCCGCGTACTCTGCGAACCCAGAGAGGTGGAAAAATATTTTACCCAACAAAAAAAAAATTTAAAACTATGATATCACCTTTTAACCACTGACTTCAAATTTCTCTTATGCAGTGGACATTATCTCATTGATGAGCAACGCTAATTCTATCCAGGTAAATTTCTCCTTGAACATCAGAAGAAAGATGCTATCTTTTATTTATTTATTCAATTTTTTGTATCTTGAGTAATATATTTTTCCAAATTCACTGCTTTAGTGGCTAACTCTATATAAAGTAAAGAACTTGGATTTTCATTTTAATGTTTCTGGATTATGTAAGATGGGATTCCTGGTGCCAGTGAGGAATAATTTAGAGGAGAAAGTAGGGATAGACAATGTTTAATTCCCAAAATAATATTATAGATGTGTAAACTCATATTTTCCGTGCTTGCCTCTTCGATTTCATTATGCAGCTCATAATTTTACTTCTTCCTAAATTCTTTCCAGCTTGGAGTGCTCTTTTTGCCTTCTGCCGTCAAACCTGGTTGTGGATTTTCCTGTACAGACATTGCAAATCTTCAGATGTAAAAAATTATCTTCCACCCGTTCATTCATTTTCGGAAGTTGTTCATGTATATTTGATGTTAAATGGCTAATAAGGATATCCAACAATAATATGAGGACAATTGTGGA
Source organism: Mitragyna speciosa (assembly GCA_024721245.1). Taxonomy (NCBI): domain Eukaryota; kingdom Viridiplantae; phylum Streptophyta; class Magnoliopsida; order Gentianales; family Rubiaceae; genus Mitragyna; species Mitragyna speciosa. Next base: position 31,686,221 of record CM045554.1, read on the forward strand.
CTGCGGAAGAGTTCTGAAATGAAGAGATTGAAGCTGGAGATTCTAGATTGGCAAGGAAACTGAGTTGTAGAATCAGGTGAAGTGATATGATTACCTGTTCCCTATGAACTTCTACCAAAACCATATTCCCCAGAAAATTAATCCCGTCTGTTCCTCTTGTATACTTTTAACTAATCCGGGGGGTAAACCGTAGCTGAGTTGGTGGCAGTGATAACGTGGTCAATCTAAAATGGCAGGAATGAAAGAGTCTTCCAAGGAAAATGCAGAGATGCAAGCAAAATGGGTAGCTATGCAATTGCCTATTTACTTGAATTCAAGAGCCAACAACAATTGAGGGCACCTAGGCAATCAACAATACTCACAAGATGGACCGCACCAGATGAAGGAATATTGAAGATCAGTGTCGATGGGGCTTTCTCTGAGCGGGAAGCAGGAATAGGTGCTGCAGTAAGAGATCATAATGGACAGGTGGAAGCTTTAATGGCTGAAAGAATTGAAAATTGTTTAAGTGCGGAACATGTGGAATGCATTGCTTTTCTCAGAGCTCTTCAATTTGTGAAAGATTTTGGAACCACGCACTTCATTGTGGAAGGAGATGCTCTTGGGATTTTGCAAAGGATCAATAAACAATCACCAGATCTTTCTTTGCTAGGAAACGTAATCAGTTGTTGCTGGGAATTATTGTCAGAATTTCCTTTTGTTAAGATATGTCATGTCAGTAGGAAGTCTAATGAACCTGCACACCTTTTAGCCCACAAAGCTTTGGCCTTAATAGGGGATCATGTCTGGTTTACTGATTTTCCAAAAGATGTACTGTACGCAGCAAATGCTGATTTATCTTAATGAAAAGCTTTTCATTTCTCCACAAAAAAAAAAAAAAAAAAAAAAAAACTCCTGTTGGACCATGTTGCTTGTGGATAACGTCTTTTCTTTTCTTTTCTCCTCAAATACGCATGTTCCTTGATCTTGGCATCATCAATATACGAACAAGGATTTTTATGGTCAAGTATGGCCTAGACAAGTACAACTGTATGCTTGCCAAGATGCCTAGTGAACTTAACTTCAATTATTCTTCTAGATTGCTTAAGTTTTCAAAAGGGAAAAAAATGGACATGGTTCCTGCTTTAGGTAAAGAGATTTTGATCCGTGTGTAAAGAAACCACTAGGTAGCTTTGAGCATCTTTCCGTTTCGAGTATGAGATATGATTCTTCACTTTTTTATCTGTCCTTTATCCTAGCTGTTTCATCAAGCCAAGTTTGCTGAAAACACAGACGCAGTGAAGCAGGAATCACAAAACACAATAATTCATCAAGAACTCTTGCTAGCCGAGCCACAAATGCAAAATGAGAACTACTGATAGAGGTCTTTCGTTTTCTGGGTGCAAAAGGGGCTCTATCCTAGGCATGCATACGAGGCTTTAGCCTTCACTCTTTCGCTAAGGTTGTTAACATTACTTGCTATTGTCGCTTCTGGCATTTCAACCTTTCTCCAATGTGTTCCCAGAGGACAAGGTTAGTTACTTGGGATTCAGATCTGTGGACTACATAGATAACATTACATTTGAGTATAATTCTTCTGAGTGCAGGGCTGAATCACATGGAACTACGGACAGCTTTGAGGAATCCACCTAATATTTAGGCCATTTGACAAAACCTACGGATTCTCAAATTTGGAACAAATTTTGCCCGATTTTTCTAGTGGGGACACTCGAGAGATGCCTTGAGCCTTTCGGCCTCCACTGCACCTGAAAAACAAGGAGAATTAACCCTCAAGCCATGCAAAAGTTTTGGAATTTATGTAACAAGAAAAAGTTAACACTACTGCTTGAAAAGATGGAGAGCAGATAAACAAGAATTGGTTCCTTGCAGACTATTGAAGGTTCTGATTGAGAAGATTATTCTCCTGTGAAGTCAGCAATCAAGGTTCAATGTTAAGAGGGGAAAGTAAGACAGAGATAAAGACACACTTAATTCGACCACCAACTATGCATAAGAATCACTTTCATAGCTCCCCGGACGGAATAATGATCAAATGAATTCCATAGAGTACAAGCATGAGGATTTCTGTTAAGATGATCCCTACTTAGAGTTTTGATTCAGGGAAAAAAATGATAAGATATAATATACTCACTTTTCATTTGTAAATATACTTTTCCCTGGTAGGCATGGTTCCCCGTTGCGGATCGCGGTCGCGTCGCTGTCGCGGTTGTTCCACATCCGTCACGGTGTATCAGTTGAATATCGGGTGATACGCATATTATAGTATATAAAAATTTATAAAACATCTAAAAAAATTATTAAAAATAAAAAATACCATAACAAATACAATTATCAAATTAAATTTACTAAATACTTACATTGTTATATATAGTCACTAATTATTTAAATAAAGTAATGTTGCATAACTGTAGACCTATAACATTAGTAATGAATGATTTTAGCATCAATTTTATATGACATCACTTAAATATAATAATAAAACCATTATATCTTAAATAATACAATAAAAATTATACAAAGAAAGTAGTAATGTTTACTTGAATATAAGAAAAGAAAGAGATACATATAAAATAATATTACAAAATACAAAGACATAAAGAAGCAAGCGTTCTTACCATATTCTCAATAACAATTTCCATCATAAATTGATAAACTGCAATGCCCAAGTGATTGATCTCAAAATTCTAAAATAAAAAATAACAATAATAAATATCATTGAATATTAAATTCAAGATGTATGTATAGATCTTGAATTCTATCAAATATAGTAACAATATATTTTTACTTTCTTTACATACTTCTTAATACCATGTAGAATGACGAGGAGATTCAAAATCATACTCATCTCTCTGCCTATTATTATAAGAATAAGGCATTTCTTGCACAGCACCCATGAATATGTGTGATTATAGAGAGTTAAGTTATGTTTTCAGCACTTAATAAAATCTAGTGCTAAATAATAGTAACAGTCAAATAAGCACACCCAAAATTATGAACAACCAAATCCATAAGAAAGAATGAAACTACGCCAGTTGCAACCTCTCTGGCTGACACAAGATTCGATGGAGATGAACATACAATTGGCCCATCATTGTACCTAAAAGGCATATGCTCCTTGCCCTTTATGTATATGACATGTGTTTAATAATTGCTACAATTTACAATATTGTTTGGTGGATCATTCTAGTATATGATTATTATTTTTCAACTTTTTGTTTTCCTTTTAGTAGGGAGAGTTGTGTTTACATCTTTAAGTTTTTTTATCCATAACGGTGCATATCGGATACATATTGCCGAGATCTCGGCCGATATTCACCGATACAGTGTCGTAGCGTTCATATCAGTGGATATCGCTGATTTCTTGGTGATACGTATCCAATATAGTTCAAAAGATGATGCGGGTAACGGTAGGTTCCGTTCCAGTTACGACTCAGGTGATACGTCGCGGAGTCGAGTGATATTACGAACCATGCTAGTAGGCAAATGATTTCTTGAGCGAAAGGTAACTTAGAACAATTGCATCCTCTGCTAATTGTTGTTTGTTCTCAACTAACTCTCAAATTGACAAATTAAGCAAACAGCAACCCAACCAAGAAGAGATCAATTTTAATCCAGCATTGGATCAAATGGGATGGTCCAGTTTCACATCTTAGCTTTAATTCCTTTTTCACCCAAGTTTATTACTACTAAACAACTTTAATCCTTTTTTTTCCCAAATCAATATTCATAGCATGCAAAATAATTGCATTTTACCACTAAAAACACTATCCCCTTACCTACCAATTTTAGAATTATCAAACATCCTTATTCTTCTCTCCTTATCATAAAAATTGATTTTATCAAAAAATTACTACACCTTTTCCTACGTTTTTTAATCACAATAACAAAAACAAATATAAGTCAATTTTCATCACTATTGTAATTTGGAAACGAAATATACTTCGAATATACCACCATATTTTTCACAATACACCAATAATCTATTTACCATAAACCACATATATCTAATAAAGGTTGAAACTAAGTCAAAAAAAAAAAATCTTTCAAAAAGTGAAAAAAAAGAAGCATTATCTATCATTCAATTACAAGGAAACTTCCAATAAAGAAAAAGTGGAGTATCACAGGAGTCCAAGTGTTTGGTCAAATCTAAGCCCATGAATGCAGATAAATTAATCATCATCTGTATTTCTCTTTCTTACCATATAAGGACAAATATTGGGTTCCAGAGTTCAGACACAATACAACAGAAAACAGAGACAATTAAGTTTGTTATATCCTCACATCTCGCCACATCTCTCTCTCGCTCTCCCCTTCTTGTCTATCCCAACCAGCCCCTCTTCCTGTGTCTTTTAGCTAATAATCTTTCTTTGAAGAATTGTATTATCTTCTGCACAGGCCCTGTTGGTCAATTCTTTATCCAGATCAGGTAATTCCACCACTTTTTTCTCCATCTCTAGATTTTGTTTTTCTTGTTGATTTTATAATTTTAATTTTAAATTCTTAAATACAGTTGAAATAAAGGGTGGGTTTTGATTATCTTGTCTTGAAAAGCATATTATTTATTTAATAAGGTATTAATTTTATTGGTTTCAGAGTTTTGTGTTTTTCTGTGTACAGAACTGGAAAATTTTATTTTTGAATTTCCAGTCTTTTCTTGTATTAAATTCGTTGGTGCAATTTGAATAATTTTTCTGTTTGCTAGTTGTAGAATTGTTCTTATGTCAAAACCTTGTTTAGGATAACTTTATTCCTGTTTCTAGAAAAAAAAAAAAAAAGGAAAGATTTAAGACAATAATGATGAATAAAGATGTCTAGAATTTGTCATGTTCCGAACTTTGGAGGAAAAGATGATTACTTTGTTTTATAACGTAAAAGGAGCATAAGAAGGAAAACAATTTATCATTAAGAATAAGAGATGACTGGTTGAATTATACATAAGCACTTATTGAATAATCTTAATTCGCTTTGGTAGACTCTAATTTGAGGCTAGCCTTAATATGTTTTGCTTTAAATTTAAGTTTCCAGTGTCCTTACTAAAATATCAATCCGTTGAATTTTTTTTTTTTTCTTATTAAGATTACTGGATATGTTTAGGTAAAATGTTCTTGTGCATAAATTCCTATGTTACAAACTTAGTATTGTTTTTGTTGTTTGAATATAATATCATATGCCCCTCTTTCCTTGCTAAGATTACATTGATAATTATATGCCACACAAAAACACTTGTCAAGTTGGCATCTTTTGTTACCGAATAGGTACAAATATTCAAAGTTACTTTGTCGTTATAGTGGTTTGCAGCAGTCTTGGGATGCACCCTGGTTTATCAAGTGAATAATGCCTTTGGGAATGTTTTTGCATCGACTTATGCCTTTTAATGTGTTGTTTATCTATTTTTTTCTATTCTGGATGTGCATGGATGTTGCGCATTGTTAAGTTTGACATATTGATTAGAAAGGAATTTGGTAAAATGTTTAGTGAGTTTGATCTGAAATGAAGTACTAGAATTGATTCATGGCATGTAATCAAATGGTCTGTTTCGTGCTTTCTTGTATATTTTTTGGAGGATTTCCAATATTTGTGTAGGAGAGAGTTGTATAAATATTAAGCAAAGTTTTTGGAGTCGTTGTATAATCTGATAGGGCACCATATTTGTGATCTTTTTATGCTGAAGTTGAATGCTGACCTTGGCATTACGTCATTCTGCTGTGAAGTTTTTAACCGAAGGAAAAGGATTGCATGTAATATGTGTCTGTGGTTGTCAATTAGTTTACTGAAAAAACCAGGGTTCTTTACTTGCGTATGAATATTGAAATCAAATACATTTTGGATGTAGTGGATGTATGTCCAAGGTAATCCTGTTTTCAGTATATTTTTGTGCCATGAAGTATGATCTGCAAGTGTGAAAATGTTTGTAGAGATTCTTAAGAAATGCAATACGATATTCGTATGAAAATTTGAAACTGATTTTGTTATCATTGGTCGTTAATAATTATCTTCAACTCTTACAGCCAAGGTTCATGTCTGAGCTCGACATTCAGATTCCGACCACCTTTGGTATGTTTATTATTTTACTTCACTTATTAGAAGTACTTATTCTGCAATTACTGTTTACACAGCCATAATGAAGTCGTATCAGTCTCTGGATTGCAGCATCTCTCCTCCTTGGTCTCCTTGCACAGTCATTTCTATGAGGCTGTTAGTAGCTCTGTTTCGTAATCTCTAGTTAAAAGCATTAGAATTCGACAGGGGATTTCCGGTTTGTGTTTTTTACGGTTTCAAAACCTGGTATTGTCATATTGTTACCACACATCTGTTTCTTTTGCTTATAGATATATGTGTTTGTAGTCCAGATGATCCCCTACCTGAATTTAGGATGTTCTTTCAGATGGATTTTAGATTTGATATGGTAATCCTCAGTGAGACGAAGGACAGTTAACCATCTGATTACTCAATCTAACTGTTTTGAAAATTTTGAAGTGGTTGAGCAGAGCTAGCTTGCTTCAGGAGCAGATAGAATAGGAAACTGCTTTGCCTAAAAACTTAAAGTAGAGTTTTTGCTGTACTCTTTTGGACTTGGTGATTCGACCTAGTTCATCTGCCCAAAAGATTTATCCTTTTTATATCTTGAATATGGTTGATCTTGAACCTGCAGATCTCTTCTCCTTCACACATTTCCTTGAAAAGAGCATGTCTATCAGTACAGAGTGCAGGTCTAGAGAAGGAGCATACAAAACCATTTATGTGGTTTTCGCTCTTAATCACACCAAAAGTTTTCTTTCTATATTATGCATGCCGATTGCTACACATGTTGGTAGGGGAGATTTGAACTTAAATTGTGGCCAACAAGAGAGCACACTTCTCTCTTACTTCAATTCTTAACTACAATTTACGCATGCTATCCTTGCCATGCCTTTTTATAGAAAAGGATGGATAATTGCATCTTAGGTGTACATGTTTCTCGTTCAATATCATGTCAAAAGTTTTAAATGTTACTATGATGGTATTGCATTGCTGTCAACACTGCATTGCTGTCTCAGCCTGTTTTATTAATTTCTGTGCCGTATTGGTGGAGTAAATAAATCTAGGTAGAATTATGAAAGCGAATTCAATAACTGTTTAACCAGTATGACAACATACTGGTTCACTGTTTGGTCATTTGCTATTAGCCTGATCCTGTGAGTTCAGGGTGGTTCCATGAGTGCCGGTCTTGTCATTTACGGGGCAATTTATTGCTGTGTTGACAGATCCATTCGCTGATGCAAATGCTGAAAACTCGGGTGCGGGGTCAAAAGAGTATGTGCATATTCGCATACAACAACGCAATGGCAGGAAAAGCCTGACAACAGTCCAGGGGTTGAAGGAGGAGTTCAGTTATAACAAAATACTCAAGGACCTTAAGAAGGATTTCTGCTGCAATGGTACTGTTGTCCAGGATCCAGAACTGGGCCAGGTAAGCATGTTATGGCTCTCTCTCTCACACATACACACACACACAGTTTCTAATGATTCTTATGGGAACAGGTTATCCAACTTCAAGGTGATCAGCGGAAGAATGTATCTACATTTCTTGTTCAGGTATTCTTAACTTCATGTGTTGTTTCGTCCTATAAAAGCTTCGACTATAAAAGCTTCGACTGTGTTTCTCCTGATATTCTTCTTGTAATTATCAGGCTGGCATTGTGAAGAAGGAAAACATCAAGATCCATGGTTTCTGAATAGCCTCAGTGGCACAACTTAACCAAAAGCTTCTTGTCTGTATCTGCTGCAAGTATTCTTGATATAGTTCTGTTGCATTTATGGCTAATGAATCATAAACCTAAGTGTCCGTAATGTTGCATTCTCACGTGTCCTGTTATTGCTGGTCTTTGTTAGGATCATCTTGCAAATTTGTAATGGTTACAGAATGTTCATCTCTTTCTGTGGCAAAGATGGACAATATAGTCAACTGGATCATTCTCGTTTCTTTGCATATCTCGTGAAAGTTATATTTTCCTCAATATCGAAGTTTCAGCAATTTCACAAACAATTGGGCACAATGTTTATCAAAGAACGTCTAATTTCTGTAGAGCTTTATCAATTCTAGCACATTCCAATTCTAGTACTGATGCCATGGAATTAAAGCGTCAAGATTGGGTACTGACTTACCCCAAAGCTCTATTGCTATACGTGCCTACTTGCAAGAGGAGCTGCTATACGTTATAGGTGCTGAAAAGTTTTGCAGTTCCATATTTGTCTCCCTTTTTTTTTTTTATGGGGTGCAAACTAAGATTTCAGTCAAAACACATTCCTTTCAGCTTTAGCCAAACCTGTGAAAATCACGCTAACAATCATTCACGCTAGCTACAGAAACTGGATGATGGTAGTCTGTCAACTGTTCACTACGATGAGGTCAAAAATTCATCATTTGTTTCAACTGACGGACAAACCCCATCAATAATTTCTTACTTTCGACATAAATTCATTAAGTGCCAAAAGTTCAGCTATCTCCACTGGCAACAATGTAAATGAGATGTTAATAGGTGAAACTTACCTCGATATTGCGAATGGATAATGATTGACGATTGGACGTAATACCATTTAATTTTTAATCTAAGCACGGTAGTCAACACTTTGCCGATCCATACCAACAAATTCAACAGCTTTCAATGTCTGAAGTCTCTTTTCCAGCTAACATTCAGCACTGCCGAGTTCCAAGTTAGATTCCTCTTTAGCAGTAGCAGCACACCCACCCACGCCCAACTTATCCAGCCATCATTGTCTTTTTAATTTTTCCTCCACAATAATGTCCTTCATTCCTCCTATGCTGGTATCCTAAACTCTATATTCTATTTTCTGTTTTAACTGCTTTTCCAACAGGAACTATTCTTCGCATATTTGGAGAGCTATAGTTTTTCCTGTAATGCAACAATGGCTGATGCTGAACACTCTTCTTCTGATGAAACTTGTACCCATAATACACCAGGCAACCATTACTATTTCTCTCCTTGTATAGATGGCCGATTGTTCCCCCCCCAGTTTTACTTGCTTATTCGATTGTTTACTCTTTTTTCTTTCCCTTTCTTGACCTACCTATATGAAGGTCATATAAGGTTATCCTGGCATTGTTTTGTTCTTTACAAGTAATATATTTAGTTTCCCTTTTTTATTCCGATCAGTTTTGGTCCGTGCATCAATCTTGGAGAAAAGTTGCCATGAAAGCATACCTATGGCCGCTGAAAGAATCCATGCTCTGATTTTTGATAACGAGTTTGAACCGCTTGATTTCAGAGAAAAAGAACGGAAAATCCGACACTAATTTCTCTGAGGCTGGAGGAGACCTATAATCGGGATGTTAAACTTGGTGGGCGAGGGATGCTAATTGTTTTTGTCTAATTGTTGATGTAATGGTATCAAAGACATCACGTGGAAACTTTCATCACAATGCTAGGTAACTCTAATAGCAGGGAGATACCTGGAAGATCAGCACAGGAAATTGAGAAATACTGGAATTCTCGATATTTCAACTAGCCAACAGACTTGATAATAAGTAGATTATATCAGATAATGCTTGCTTCAAATAATATTAATAAAAAGAAACCAAGCAATTAAGGTTTCGCAAAACTGGATGCTGGAAGCTATATGGTGACAACTGATAGGAAAACAAAGACGACGTATCTGATTTCTGAGCTCAGTCAATTGCTATTGGTCACCTCAAAATACTCCGTCTGGAATATGTATTAAATGTTGTAATCCACTGGACACATGTACATCTGTATAATCTCCGTCAGCAAGGAGTTTTTCAAAGTCCACTTCCTGATATCCAGTCTTCAATGCCGTAGTGGCACTTAACATGGTAAAATAGGCACTTTTCCCTGGAAACCCATCACTTGCGCATACTTCTTTGAGAAACAAGAAAACTAAAAACAAATATGTCAGATAATCATATGCAGGAAAGCATAAATTGTTTTGTAGGTCGTATTCGGTAAGTTGAAGTTCATATAGCATTTACCAAATCCAGAATGTGAACCTAACAACCGATTTCACTGTGCAAACCTGTAACTATAACCGCATTGAACTTTCCAAATAGATGCTGCAATTTTGAACTAATTATTCCAGATAACATTACAAGGCAAAGAAAGAAAAATAGAATTCTAATTGATTGTGGCATCAACCGTACAAAACAGGATTGAACAGATTCCACAAACACTTGTGCCAGTACGATCCACAAATGATTCCAGATCCAACGAGATACAGAAATACAAGGTAAGACAAGGTTACAAGCCATAAGAGAAACCTAAATTTGTAAGAATGGGCCAGTTAATAATACTTTCAGAGAGTACATAAAGCACCGAGCAATACGCACTATACATTGCTTTGCTTGTAGAACTTTGTGTCCAGTACTTGCTTCCCACACATTGCACATACTCCTGCAGTTAATAAAAGCACATCAGAAACAGGATGCATAAGAAACCAATATAAATATCTTCTCAACAATCTAACAAATATAAAGCATCAGGAAACTTATATTACCTTTACTATATGCACAGGTATGACAATACTTAGCGTCTTGATGCACCTGCTGCTTGCAAATAATGCACTTGGCTGTTCCATAAGGTGTCCATCTGAAAGACAACAAATATTCCATAAATCAGAGAGCATATCAGAAGCATATACAAGTAAAAAATATTAACAAGCACGATGCATAAAGAAAATACAAACTCCTTTGTAGAGAGGGAGGAGATTACTGAGATAGAACTTGAAAATGTAGTAAATCACACATAAAGTACACAAGAATTCAAAATAAATCCAAGCAAACAACAATCCAAACGCGAAAAAAAAAAAAAGTGAAATAAGGTCCTATTAATCTCCAATGTAACATAAAGCAAGCATGATTATGCAACAGTCTAATTTATCCACTAGCCCATCGAACATGCAGGCACAATAAAGTTGTTTTTCAAGAAAAAGTAAAGTTTCCCTACTTTTATAAACCTCAATAGAATAATTTGATTACAAGTAAAAAGAGAGGTACTTGGGAGAAGGACTTTATACTGTGATAACATCCTTTCTCTCCTTCCCAAATAGTCTCATCTATTACAATTTTGCAAAAGGAACACTATACCAGGGCACCGTGTGGGATTTTTGTAGTTGTGTTACCAAGTCATAAGCATGCGTTCACAATGCATTATGTCCCAAAAACACAATCTTTCTAACAGCATTGTAGCATCCAGCAACATCATCAACAGACAGTGAAGTTATCACACATTAATAGTCTCCAATCTAAAGAAGTACAAAATAGATACTACATGATACAGCAAAAAACACATAAGCTCATAAATGCATGCTCAACTAGTATCCTGCAGATATCTAAGAATCAATATCAATTAAGCACTAGACTGTAGCCTCCATGCTTCGAAATATTTGCACCACAAAAAGTCAAGCCACCTTTCAAACAACTTCCCAAATTACAAACCAATGAATAACACCCAATTATAGCCAAATTTATGCAAACTTAGCGAGAAATAATATCCTCTGTCAATTAAGACCAAGAATCAACTAATTAAGAACAAATTCAATGATAAAAACAATCAAACAAGATAAGCTAATAGTTGGAGGTAAAAAGAATCAATTTTCCCAATCAGAACGGGCACCTAAATTTTTTTTATTTTATTTTAAAAAGAACAACCCCTAATTTCAAGACTTCTGAAATAAAACTATAATAGAAAAAAATCTAATTAAAAAAAGTAGGAGGTGGGTTTTTGTTGGTTTTTTTTTTTTTTTTTTGGGGGGGGGGGGGGGGATGGTGGGGGTTGGGGGTTTGCGGCGTTACCGGTGTTTCTTGGAGAGGAGCTTATTCTCGTTAATTTTCCGGCCGCCCCCTTCGGTGGTGTTATGGGCTCCTGCCTTCCACTTGTCCGGCACTATCACCTTCGACAGCTTCTTCTCACCTATAAATACATAAATGTAATACAAATTCAATATAATCCATAATTAGGTTAATCAAAATTGCTTAAATAAAACAAATTTAAAACCAAATCAAACTTAGAAAACCCTAATCATTCAGCGTAAAATAGCTAATACATACACTTTTCGCAGACCATTGCAGAAAATCGCGACCTTTTCTGATCGGAGGGCGACGAGAATTCGCCGGAGATTTCTTAGAGACGAAAAGGGGATTTTTATGTTTTCCCATTTCGATTATTTGCCGATACTTATAGTTGTGACCAGTCAGGGCGGCGATTGGGCCGAAATACCCTTTTGACCCGATTAAATAAAATGACACAGTTTGGTTTTGTATTATATATAATTCTGTTTAGTTGGATTGAAAATATTTTTAGAGTTTTTCTTGATGTTAAACACTAAAAAATATTTTTCTGTATAAAATGTATTTTAATTTTTCTCCCTCTCGCTGAAAACAATTTACATACTTTTTTTTTTTAAGAGTGACCTTAAACTTTAAATACCTAATTTTCTACCAAATTAATTTTTTATTTTTAATTCTTATCAACGTCCTATATTAATATAATAATCATAGTTAATAAGAAAAATATTTTAATCCAAACGGAAATATATTATAATATATTATAGTTCCGGAAATGTTTTACTTTTTCTTTTTTTTTTTTTACTAAATGAAGTTGCAATGTAAGTTCGAATTTGGAATGTTATAGGAAGCTTTTGCAGTTTTGTTTTTCTTTGACTTTGAAAATTTATGATTTTCTATGTGACTTTGGTTTATTAATTTGGGTAAATTACACTGATGTCCCTGTGTGTGTGTGTGTGTGTGTGTTTTTTTTTTTTTCGGCCTTTACAATTGTTGAGGTTTTAGAGTTTACAATAACCTCCCTGGTCAGCCCTTTTTTGGTAACTCAATTTTGATATTTTTCTTCCCACTTTTAATTTCAAATAAATTGTATTTTGGACATGTTTCTTGTTGGAGAGTGAAACCGTTGGTCATCATTTTACGTTCCGAATTTCACAAGCCCAGAAAACAAAACAATATAGAGATATGCAGTTTGGGAACAGTTGTTTAGTAAAGCCACAATATTACTACAAAACATCAAATTTTTTTAAACAAATGTAGAAAATTCAATCAATGAAATTATTGGTGTGAAATGATTGTGGTACAAAATGGCCAAATAACACAGCATATATACTCAAATCAAAACTGTTTTGAATTTTCTTCTGCTGGAAAAATGTATCAATATCTCATTCATCAGATCATGCATAAGGACTTATCCAGCAGTCTTCAGGCAGTTTTGGGTACCTTTCAGTGTCCTTGCAATAGTCATATATAACGAGATTTCTCTGAACCCAAGCATGATCCAACTTTTGGTCATCTGAGAGATGCCAAGCAGGATACTGATCCCACCAATTCTCTGTGGTGGTGGCGACACAAGCCGGATAGGGATCTTCCCACTTGCAGGCATCAACACTGAAATCTTTATAAGATGATACAAATGGTGCAAGCTTCCAGTTTGTCTTATCCAGACCACCTCTAGTTGCCCAGTCATCAGCATTCCATATACTTGAAAGCAAGGACATTGGCTTGTCTACAGGGAAGAAATTGTTCGTATAATTTGCGTTCCTAAAGACCCTTATTGGAACTCTGTCCACAAAGAACCTGTTGAAAATTGGGTGTCAATTCGTAAACATCTGAAGTAAATCAAACTGAGTATACTGTCTCGTGAATGTGCTGCTCTGCATGATCGTTATTTTGTGCCTAATACAGTGTGCATCATCAAGAACCAAGAAAAGGAACACTCCTGTCTCATTTTATTAGACATTATTAATAGTAGCAGGTCTGTTGGTCAACTGTTGACACGTTATCAAGTAACAATTAAATCGCAATAATTGTGCTAGTGTGGGATCAGTAGGTGAAAACTTTATTTGAACTTGAGGCCAATCAACTTGTAACATAGTTGTCTACACCTACTAAATGGTTTTTCTGCACTTGATGTCTCTTGGAAAACAGCTATCTGCTATTGTACTGTATGGGTAGTAAAAGGTATGATCTTTCCTTCCTAAGATGTGGCATTTGTACAGAACCATGTGCAAAGAACCACTAAAAGCTGCCTAGTGACCATTTACTTAGGAATTGGATCCAAATTATTTTGCCAATGTGGTGCATCAACAATGATGCATGGATTCTGAGTGGCTTATTCATGCTTCTATAAAAGTTCCCATTTAGCAATATATTCCCACCAAACACCTCATTCGATTAGGAAATGATGATGCACCTTTATGCGGGGGTGGTAACATATTACTTAGCATAAGCACAGATTATAGACAATATTGAACCGATTTCAGCCATATTCTGGAATTGCATTACTAAACATATTTGCACAAGCTTTAATTTAATACTGAAAATAAAAAAGTCTAACTTACACAAGCTGGTGGGTGTTCCAGAGAATGGAATAGGTGTGGTAGTCCTCGGTGGGATCGAACCACAAAAAGTGCCTCATTTCACGTCCACCAGTCCCATTCTTGTAAATGTTGGTCTGTACTATATATGGTTGCCCTGTTACGTTCCCCAAGAACTCAAAGTCTATCTCATCCCTCTCTGGCCCTGCTCCAAGCTTGCTGCAGTCCGAACACATCTGCAATTTTTATTGAATCTTTACCATTAATGTGCATGGTAAAAATTGATGTAATAGTCTGCAACAATTGAACTGTAGATTTAAGTTTCAACTTACGTAATAAGCTGTGACAACTCCAGCAGAATCACCACCGGCCAATTTGAGCTTCATGCTAAACCATCCAAATCTGTACTTCTCTTTTGTTTCAAATCCACAGCCTATGCAACATTCACCAACAATTACTATCAGGGTCCTATGCTATTCAAATTCTTCCTACTGAAAACATTGTACAGAGAATACATTAGTAAGGAAAATTTAAAGGGATTTGAGAACCGAATATATTTCTTTGGATAAGGGTTTTGTTTCCCTGTCTTAGGACACGAGTTTGATCAACCCACCTCCTGATTTTTTTCATACCCCAACTCTTCCAAAAACACAACATAAAATCTAAGGGGAAAAAAATAGGAACGGTAACAGATTCTTGCATAAAAACTTAGTAAATACCTGATGAATTGTCCAAGGAGAGGTACCATGTCTGTCCATCAGCAGAGGCAGTGAAATGTGTTTCAGGGCAGGTTTTAATAAAACTATTATCAAATAATGATGTTTGTGCCACCGTTTCATGAAAAGATGAACAAGAAAGAACTAATACTAGAACTGCAGTGAGGAAAAGATTGTCCATTGAGGAAGCCCTTTTCTCCATTTTTCTCGATGGAGAATGACTGACAGAAATGAGGCCTCCCTGCTGGATCTCTGAAGGCAACCAAAGTACTAAATTATATATATTGTTTGACAAGTTAATGTTCATGTGAAGTCTATGAATGGAGATCAAATCATTGATCATTTAATTATTGAAATTGCTTACTTCACAACAAATATGCTGCTCTAAGTACATTCTTCACTTGTAGCTTTTAAAAGTTTGTGCTTTTCCTTTTCTTTTTTATCTTTTTTTTTTAAATAATCATAATTTCCTACTCAAAAATTCCTTCTTTTCATGTTTTCATTCTCAAGTGGCTTTAATTCACAGCTCAGTGAGTGTTAATTAGTCCATCTTAGTGTCATTTTAATACATACTCCATTACTGTAACATTTTTTTAACATATGTACACACACACACATAGGTAGTTTAAAGCTGTAATTTGAAATTATTTTCTAAAATAATCACCAACCAATGGTGAGTTTTGTTGATCTTCGTTGAGTATTGGTATTTCAATACAAAAAGTTCTTGTGCCAATTACTATTTTTATTTTGCTAGAGCCTATATTATTAAAAAGGATTTTGAAAATAACCTCTAAGAGAATTTTCTTGGCCATGATTAGTTTATTTCATTACACTGATTTTTTAATGATTCAGAACAAGTGACCTAAGAAAATGTATACTATAATATATTTCAAGATGTATGAAGTATCCTTGGCACTGAAACAATCAAAGTGGAAACGTGCCTGCACTTTCACAGCATAACTGTATAATCATCTCAATTAGTTTTATTTAAGAATGCTAAATTCAAACTTCAAACGGCATTCCATGGATCAAGGCCAATATTTAAGAAGACCAACAAATTAAAAAAAGAAAATTTGCCAAACGGATTCGAGGAGGAAAGTCCAGGCTGCCCATAGATCTAATTACAAAAAGAAATTACTTGCAAGAAGGCTAGTAGTGCATTTGATTTGTCTTATAATATTGATTAGGGATAATTTCACATTCCTCCCTTGAGGTTTAGCTTAATTGCAGGAAGGACCCCTCTTGTTTGGAAAATTACACTTACCTCCCCTATTTTGCAACTTTCAATGACAGAAACATCTCATTTTGCTGACATAAGCAAAAGATGACAATGGATTTCTGAATTTGCCCTTGTGAAATTCTTTTTTAAAACCAATTAACAAACAACTTATAAATCTATTTTAAAAGTTAAAAATTTGACTCGGACCGGTAATAGAGATTCGGGTATATCAAGTACCCAAATTAGTTACCGCTAAACTTATTTTTAAAAAAGAATAAAAATCATTTATAGAGTCTAGGAATATGAAACAAGAGGGAAGATAAGTGTAATTTTCCAAACAAGAGGGGAGCTTCTTGCAATTAGGCTAAACCTCAAGGGAGGAATTGATTATAGAAAGTTCTTGGGTTTGACAACTGGATTTTACTATTTATCTGTAGCAAGAGATATCAAGAAACAATTGATTCCTTTGTTTCTTTATTAAGACTTGCTTTGCAAAATGCCGTAAAAAGATGATTCTTAAGAGAATAGTCAACAGTCGTAACCTTCAATTAAGGCTAAGGACACTGCATTTGCAACTTTGTTCTACTTTTATTCACATCTATGACTTTGTACTTTGGTCGAGCATGGATAAACTCGAATAATCTATTTGGGCAAAAAATTAATAACTAAATAAAACAGTTAAAGGTGCTTTATTTTGCTTTTTAACATCTCCTTATAGTTTATTTTAAGTTACAAAAAAAATTTTATGAGAAATAGTTTTTGAAGTGATTCTGAAAATTGTTTATTGACTTTTCAATGTTATAAACTAAGAGTTTCTTTTAATTTTCTGAAATAAACTTTTAAATGCTCTTTTATTATTAGTTTATTTTATCTTGAAATCAAAGAAAGCCTATACTAACAAGAAATAGTTCTCCAGGCCATTTATAATAACTGCTTTTGACTTCTCAAAATTTTTGAAATAAAATTATTATCATCACCATGGTCATAGTCCTATCATCATCATTATTGTTATTTTAATTAGTTTTAGACAGCTAAAACAAATGGATAACATGCCAAAACAAATACAGTAGATTATTAGACAAATCATTTTACTAAAAAGCAGTGAAATTGTACTTGAAAGAAGTGCTTGTAATCAGCTTAACCAACATGCCCCCTTCCTCGCATTACTCCGAAAAAAAAAAAACAAAAAAGTCACCTATGGCAATGCTGCAAAGTCGAGCAAATAAAAATAGCAATAAATATATGCTTTCATTCCCATATTCCCATGTGAATGCTGAAATATCACGAGCAATACAGCTCTGATATCAGAGGCTGTGGAGGAATTCAACCATTTGATTGTTTGTCGAGTCTTGAACCTATCTGGGGTTTGCATTTCTGGGGCGTTTGATCAGATGCCCGCCAGGCAATGCAAGCAAATTGTGGTCCCTACAATTGAATAATTGAAGTATTTTTTTTAATTAGAAAAATGAGTTACTATTTTCTTTCAAAAAAAAAAATGTAAACATGGCATGTGAGATAGTGAGAGTGAGAGTCTACTTTTTTATACGCTACTTTGATTAGATTGTATTGCACTGGTAGTTTAAATGACTGTTTTTTAAGGTGTGTTTTTCAAATATATTACTTTTAGATGCTATTTTGAATAAATATGTACACGAAATAAAAAATTAGTTGAGAAAGGTGTTTGAAATTTTTTAAAAACAGCATGTTTTTAAAAATTTTAACCAAACAAAACTAAGAGAAAGTTTTGAACTGGTGATTGTATTTAATTTTTTTCAAGTATTCCTGAGAGTTTTGGTTTTTAAAAAAGGAAATTTAATGTGAAAAGCTAATTTACAGATGAAGAATTGAAAGTGGGAAGTTTAAAAAGAGAAAAAAAGAAAAAGAAAAAGTACAACATTTTTGGATAAAATCAACCAATAAATTCGAACTAATTTTCCTAGATACTAAATAGAATTGGTACGAGATTCATATTTCTCTTGAACAGGTTCAGGGCTCTCAAAATGCCAAATAGACTTGTATAACCTTCTCCCAACCGTACGTTAAACAATCTCACCAATAATCTTGGAAAGGGATATTACGAGAATAAATTGGATATATAATCTTGCCCTTGTTTTCGAATCCAAGGTCAATTATAAAATCTGCTCAACACAAAAAGCAACATTCGACAGTTTGGCCGAGTGGTCTAAGGCGCCAGATTTAGGCTCTGGTCCGAAAGGGCGTGGGTTCAAATCCCACAGCTGTCATTTCTTCCTATTTTGTGTTTGACCATCAGATATTTTGGTTGCCGCTCATTTTTTATTGTGGGACAAATCACTTTCCCATCACTTGGTTGGTTGCCACAACAAATCTTGTCAATTTTTATTTTTGTAGTCAAATCAATTTGTTGTTTGTTTGTTTGTTTGTTTGTTTGTTTTCTACTAGCTCTTGGTAGCCACAACAAACTTTTGTCAATTTTGATTTTGAGGCAAATCACTTCCTTTTTTTGTTTGGTTAAGTTTTTTTAGAGATGTGTTTTGTGAAAATTTAAATACGTTTTTTAATTATTTTTTTATGTTACGTACATATCTATTTGACGTAATTTCTAAAACTACGGCTAAAAAAAATTCTAAAACTGCAATATTAATTTTTTTTTAAAATTCTCTAAAAAATCTTTTAAAAAATAACCATTCGAATGAAAGCTTTTAAAAATCCAATTTGCTTTCTGAACAGAGATATTATAGAGGCTAAATACAATATCATGAATAATATTTCCCACCTCCAATTTGTCTTCCTCTTCTTCTTGTATAAATTTGATGATTTTTTCATCATTACTTTCAAGTAATACATTAGAAAGACTAGAGAAATCGATCACTTGTGAATTGGAGTAAAAAATGACCTAAATTACTTTTGAGTCCTGTCAACAAAAATTTACTTTGTAAACTAATTAATCCGACCTTAAATAAGATTTACTGTTCAACAACTTTTATAGATTTATTCCGCATAAAAATAATTAAAATACGTGATTTTGATCGAGATTAGCTTGATATGAACTCCACCGAATTCAAGGGCACAATTTTATTCAATTTAAACATGAATACAAATTGTGGAGTTTGGTTGGGTTTCAAGTCGTTTCTTTCCCCTACTAATGAATTTTTACTCTAGGCAGGCAAACATGAATCAAACCAAGTAAAAGTATTGCTTGTAAATTACACTTTTTCGATTCAAATTCTCTATTTAATTTTTTATGTATTCAATTATGTTTAATGCAAAAATATATCTTATTTTTTGAATGATATAACTGATACGATATAATTTCATGTTAAACATAATTAGACACTATAAAAAAAATTAAACATTGAACATATAACTTTTTGAAGTTCACATTCTGGATGGTCCGTGTAGTTTGTGGGGTTTCCTTCTTATTAAAGCAGAAGACCGGGTGGAAAGTGGCAGGATCAGTATATAGCGATAGCCTCCCTTGTACACTAGTCGCATTAAATATCTCATTTGTGATGATATTCCAGCGATCTCAATCACAACAAAGCAGCCGAAAATCATTCTGAATCGTTCAAATTTTATCCTTCCTCACACAACACTTGGTGCTTTATCCCACATCCTAGATCTTTCTCTTGAGATATTTTTGATTTTTTCCCCTATAAATCTTTTTGACACTATCCTCTCTGCTCATCAGTGTTCTTCATCCTTCACCCCATAAAAGGCATCCTCATCATCCTCATCCTAAACCCTTTAGCAAAAGACTATATCCATTAATTTCAATGGCAACCATGGCAACAACTATCACTTCTTCCCCTAAGCCATCAGCATTCTTTGAGAACAAGTCCTCTTTCCATGGCTCCCCTATCTTGTCTCGTGTTCAACCGGTCAAGTCCAGTCCGCAGAACTTGTCAATCACGATGTCAGCAGCCACTCCTCAATACAACTTTGATGCATTCAAGTTTCAACCGATTCAAGAATCGATTGTTTCGCGAGAAATGACTAGAAGATACATGATGGACATGATCACCTACGCTGACACTGATGTTGTTGTTGTTGGTGCAGGCTCTGCTGGGCTCTCCTGCGCCTATGAGCTTAGCAAGAACCCCAACATCCGTGTCGCGATCATCGAGCAATCAGTTAGCCCTGGAGGCGGTGCATGGCTAGGTGGACAGTTGTTTTCAGCCATGGTTGTACGTAAACCTGCTCACAAGTTCTTGGACGAGCTTGAGGTCGAATATGATGAGCAAGATAACTATGTAGTTATCAAGCACGCGGCTTTGTTCACCTCGACTATCATGAGCAAGCTCTTGGCTAGGCCTAATGTGAAGTTGTTCAATGCTGTTGCTGCTGAAGATTTGATTGTGAAAGGTGGGAGAGTGGCTGGAGTTGTGACCAACTGGGCTCTGGTTTCAATGAACCATGACACACAATCTTGTATGGATCCTAATGTGATGGAGGCTAAAGTTGTGGTGAGCTCTTGTGGTCATGATGGACCTTTTGGAGCCACTGGTGTTAAGAGGCTCAAGAGCATTGGAATGATTGATAGTGTTCCAGGGATGAAGGCACTTGACATGAATACTGCTGAGGATGCCATTGTTAGGCTTACCAGGGAGATTGTGCCAGGGATGATTGTCACTGGTATGGAAGTTGCAGAGATTGATGGAGCACCAAGAATGGTAATAATTCTTTCGCTTGCTTCAATTGTTATTCTTAATTATTCTTAATGTTCTAAGATTATGAATACATAATTATAAAAATTGAATGGCCTTGAAAATCTATCGGCAATTTAACATGTCAGCTAGAATTGAAAATATGATCTAATCAAATTTTGGCAAATTATCTAAGTTATAGCATTTGGACGGTGCCCATTTAGGAGAGAACCATTCAAACAAAATATAACTGTATTTGCTGTTACCCAGTTGAAATTCGAAAGTTATGCTAATGTTGGGAGCTTGTAAATTTGCAGGGTCCAACATTTGGGGCGATGATGGTATCAGGGCAAAAGGCAGCACATTTGGCATTGAGGGCCTTGGGACAGCCAAATGCTTTAGATGGAACTCTAGGTGAAGTCGAAACTGCTCAACCAGAGCTCATCTTTGCAGCTGCGGAGACAGAAGAGATTGTTGATGCTTGATTGCCATGAATAATCATTTGGATAATTGAGCAGGAAAATTAGTCATCTTTAAAGGATATGGAAAAAACGATCCTTTTTGTTAGGGGGAAATTGAATGATTAGTGTAGACTGGACGGGGAATTGTGTACTGCTTCATCTGTAGTGCCATGAACTCTCTTTGCTGCATGTGTTCTGTTCTAATTTGAGGCAGAGCTTTTGGTAGTGCTGGGAATGGAAAAATTCTATATTTACAATGGAGAGAATCTTGCGGATTGAATAAAATGAATTTGATGTTGCGAAGATTTATTTGCATTTAGTGAGTTTGTACTTCAGGGACTCAACAACTCCATTACTTAGTAATCCGGATCAGAACAATAATGACTAATTATTGTCAAAACAAATTTTAGCTTTCTAATTGGGTATGTTTAATTCTTCGAGGGATTACAACAAATGCTCAATCTACGTTATTGTCCTAAATTTGCTCTCTTCTAATTCGGAAACTTAACGTGATACATCTAATATATAGAAGGGAATCTCTATAATTACAATCTGGACTACGTTATTGTCCTAAATTTGCTGTCTTCTAATTCGGAAACTTACGTGATATATATAGAAGGGAATCCCTATAATGACAATCTGGATTGTGTAATAAAGTTCATTGTCATTTGTTAATCAAATCTGTTTCCACATAACGTACGTGGGGACAAACATTAACATTCGCATTCCCTCAAAAGCTGTACGATATCAACACCCAACTTTTGCAAATTGAGATGTCTAACATCCTATTCTGAACGAGCTCATTTACCAAATTCTGGTACAAACTGGCCAACTTTGTCTGTGCAACCTGTTGTTTACTCAATGTTAAAAGAAGCTTCGTTCTGGAGCAGAAGTACTTTCAAAAGCCTTAGCCCGGTGAACTCAAATGCCTCTTCCCAAACCTCACAAAATCATCCTTCAAAACCTATCAACTTCAAAATTATCATCTACAAGTCACAGTTGGAGAACACAAGTCCAAGAAACTCAACTGATCACCCAAGTCTCATCAATCCTCTTGCAAAGACAAACCAAATACTGGGCACCGCTTCTCAAATCCACTCTTAAACTCACCAAAATAACCCCATCCCTCTTCCTCCAAGTCCTCAAAAACATCCAAACTTCTCCTGAAATCTCTCTCAACTTCTTCAACTGGGCCAAGAAAAATCTTGATTTCCAACCTGACCTCAAAAGCCAGTGCAGACTGATCCACTTGCTATTTGGAGCCAGACAATCCAAACTTGCAAAACCCATCTTGGATTCGATCATTCAAGACCACCCATCAGACGAAATCGTGAGTTCTTTGTATAAAGTTGCGAACTTTGAGACTAATTCCCCTGTTTTATGCTCTGTTCTTGAGGGTTATTGCAACAGGGGTTTATTTTTGGAAGCTTTGGAAGTTTATAGAAAAGCTAAAGAATTGGGATCCGGTTTAATTTCAGTTTATGGTTGTAATGCATTGCTAAATTTGCTGCAATATAAGAATGAGATTCGATTGGCTTGGTGTTTTTATGCTTCAATGATAAGAAGTGGCGTCGTAGAAAATCAGTTTACCTGGTCTGTTATAGGAAGGATTCTTGATAAAGATGGGAAATTTGAGAGAATTGGTAGGATTTTGAACATGGGAGTATGTAATTCTTTGCTGTATGGTTTGCTAATTCAACATTACAGCGAGGAAGGGAATTTTGATGCTGCATTTTGTTATGTAGATCAGATGCATGATAAAAAGCTTGAACCGAGTTTTAGGATTTACAGCTCGATTCTTGATGGTGCTTGTAAATATCAAGATGCGAAAGTGATTGAGATGACGATGGGGTCTATGATAGATAAAGGGTATCTATCGAAAGGTGTTACTCAGGAGTTTGATTCAATTATTCAGAAGCTTTCTGATTTGGGGACGACGTATGCTGCAGCATTGCTTTTTGATAGAGCTGGCGCTGAGAAGGTTGAATTGCATGCTGGCACTTATGGGTGTATGCTAAGAGCATTATCAAATGATGGCCGAATGAAGGATGCTACTGAAATATATGGTATTGTGCGTGAGAGGAAAATGGCATTGAAAGATAGTTGTTATTATGCATTTGTTAATGGTCTTTGCAAGCAGACTCCATCAGAAGAAACTCATGAATTGCTAAAAGATGTGATAGATAAAGGATATCATCCTTCTGTTGCAGAACTATCTGAATATATAAAGGCTCAGTGTGAACAATGTAGGTGGAAAGAAGCTGAAGAGCTCTTAAATTTGATTCTAGACAAGGGGCTCTTGCCAGATCCTTTCTGTTGTTGCTCTTTAGTCAAATATTATTGCTCTTGCAGACAGATTGATTCAGCTATTGTGTTGCACTATAAAATGAAGATGTTGGGAGGTAACTTCAATATCCCATCATATAATATACTTCTCAGTAAGCTCTTTAAACAAAGTAGGGTGGAAGAAGCACTTGAGGTGTTTGATTACATGAGAATACGTAAAATATTCAGCACAGAAAGTTTTGCCCTCATGATCAGGGAGCTTTGTTATGTGAAAGAATTGAGGAAAGCCATGAGATTACATGATGCAATGTTGGAGTTCGGGTTTAAACCTAATGGAAGAACATATAAACGTCTGATCTCTGGCTTTGGATGAGTGTGTGACTCTTACTAGTACCTGTGTGCACATACCTGATGTTAATTCACTTCAATTGCAAGCTGCTCGCTGGAGATTTATAGGATCACTATGCTAGCATTTTGGTAGTTGTCATTTTAATGTTTACACATCCCACTATCTGAGATATCAAACACTTGCATTCTCAACAAAATGGATCAGAGGTTAGACATCTAAATCTTATAGAGACTTGTGGGATCCCTGATTGAGGTCTCTAAATCTTATAGAGACTTATGGGATCCCTGATTGAGGTGTCAAATTGTTGCTCATTGGAGAGGGATTTAACGAAGTGTTTAAACTCAAAATGATGCTGCCCCCTTTTTCTTGGTTTGTGGGTTGTTTGGGGGGGGGGGAGGGGGAGGGGGCGAGGGGACTGCTGCAGCTTTAATATGCCTGGGATGAGGAAAAAATGGTCCTTACTTCTTAGAGAAAAACTGCTGTTATGTCAACTTTTAGCATTCTATCTCCCCGGGTTCCAGTTAGAGGCAATCTTCACTGTAGGAGCATTATATAAATTATGAACAGTTGAGAAGCTGATAATGAAGAAATGTCATCCATTAAAGGAGATGGACCGTCCTACTATCTTTTTTGATTCCAAAGAAATTGACCCCAAGAATGTATCATGAAAAAAATACGTTGTAAAATATCCTCCTGAATAGTGTACAATGTTATGCGGTGACCTTTGGAAGTTTTATCTGGGATATCTCCAACTTCAATGCAATCCTTGTGAGAATAGTTTGACTAGTACTCTCTTTACTTGTGAATATTTTAGAATTGTAAATTTCAACAGCAATAATTGTGTTGCTTAATTCACTTTCTGTTCATGTTTGTTTCACACTCAATGAATAATATCGTACCATTACATGTTACATCCGTTCTTGTTTTGGTGGATGTATACATACTATACACAGACAGAAGGATTAAACAAGTTATTTGGAAATCAACGTGAGGTTTAAAAAAAAAAAGATAAGCTTGAAATTCCATATCCTAGGTGCATATTCCTTTCTCAAAGTAAATATCACCTGATTTGTGTAAGGTGGAATAATGTGTTATCTCGTAAATCAATCAATACTGGATAGATCCTTAAGTTGTTGATGAGAGTTCCCCAATAAGTAAGAATTTTACACACAAGTGAAGGTTAAATTCCAATTTCGGTGATACCATTCTTTCATTAGTGCGTGATCTGATTAACTACTTCGAACCCTAATTGGGATCAGTGTGAGTGTATTTCGATATTAATTTTTTTTAATTATTTTTTAAATACAACTTTTCAATTACTTTTTTATTTTCTAAATACATTCATAAAAAAAATTACAATACCACTTTTCTTAAACAAAAATACCGAACACGTTCATTTAAATTCTACAGACACATAGCTTTGGAATGTATTACTTCTCTCCAACATTTGTAAGTCTTGTTATATTATATATTAAAAATAACAATAAAATGAAAAGCAGAAAAACTATTGAAGACACCTCAGCATCTCTTTCTTTCTCCACCAATCAGCTTCTCGGTTGTTGTCACTGAACAAATTCTCCTCCCAAAAAGACCCAACCCAACCAGTCAACACAAAAACCCTTTGCAGTAGGGGGCTTCAAAGCGGACTCTTAACTTAAGTGCAACCCTTTCTCCTCCACATTCACCCCAAGAAAGAATGGCCATAGCAAAATCTCCGATCATTTTCCTCCTCATCACCCTCCTCCTCCTGCCGATCTCCACCAATTCTCAAGATCCCACTTCAGATTTACTCTCCCAACTCCAGTCCCTCCAATCCCAATCCCCCAATTCCGGTGTCATCCACCTCACCGATGCCCTTCTCAAACGCATCTTGTCTCTCCCGACTCCTCGCCCCTTTTCCTTCCTCATTTTCTTTGACGCCCAACAGCTTCACTCCAAACCCGAACTTTCCCTCCCTTCCCTCAAATCTGAATTCTCTCTCGTCTCCAAATCCTTCCTTTCCAACAACCCTCCAGCCGCTCACTCCAAGCTCTTCTTCTTTGACATCGAATTTCAAGAATCCCAGTCCTCTTTCTCCCTCTTCGCTGTGAATTCTTTGCCCCATATCAAGCTTGTCCCCCCTGAAGCCAAGGATGTCAAGAAAGATTCTTTCCAGATGGATGCTTCTGATTTCTCAAGACTTGCTGAATCCATGGCTGAATTTGTCGAGGCCAAAACGAAGCTCACCGTGGGGCCTATTCATCGTCCGCCCTTGATTTCCAAGAAGCAGTTGATGTTTGTGATCGCGATTATTTTGGTCTGGACTCCGTTTTTGGTGAAAAAAGTTATTTCTGGGAATACCCTTTTGCATAATAAGAGTGTTTGGATGGCCGGGGCGATTTTCGTGTACTTTTTCAGTGTGTCTGGCTCAATGCATAATATAATTAGGAAAATGCCCATGTTTTTGGTTGATAGGAATGATCCTGGGAAGTTGGTTTTCTTTTATCAGGGGTCTGGGATGCAGTTGGGAGCTGAAGGGTTCGCGGTTGGCTTCTTGTATACTGTGGTGGGATTACTGTTGGCTTTTGTTACTCATGTGCTTATTTATGTGAAGAATAGGAATGCTCAAAGGTTGGTGATGATTTTCGTGATGTTTGTTTCCTTCTGGGCTGTTCAGAAGGTAATTTCTTTGGATAATTGGAAGACTGGATATGGTATTCACGCATATTGGCCAACAAGCTGGAAGTGATGGTAGGTCTATTTCAGACTGATTGACATGGAGGCGTCATTTACAGTTGGCTTTGGGTAAGAGATTTGTAGCAATTTAGATTGTAAGAGAGCACAATTGATAAGGAAATTTAAGTGATGACACAGTTTTTGACTTTGCACTGTCTGTTTAATTTTTCTACTTAGATTGGATGTATACCTCATCACTACTAAGACTTCGCTATATATGCTGGTTGAAATTACAATACTAGCAATCTGTGACTTTTTTTTCCCGTGATTGGATTTCTTATCATATCCTCAACATTCTAGTTTATTACGTATTTTATGGTTGCAATGCCCAGACACTACTGGTATTTAATCACTACCTGTTAGTAGGAAATTGCACTAGCCATGTTTGGCTTTAGAAATTGCATTTTGCAAAGTTATCAACTTGTGTCTTAGTTCTTTCTCTCTCACTTTTTGTATATGAGTATCTGCTCTCTTGTAATTCTGTGACCAATCTGTCGCATACTTTTGATGTCTTTGTTGCCTGGTCTCTCTTGCGAAATACATACTATCAGTAAATAACTAATTTGGTTTAAAAGGGTGAGACTTCGTTTTGGTGTAGGTCAAGTTGCTCGGGTTTATATCCTATAATGGTTACAAAGAACAGAGTGTTAGAGGCCACTTTTCTAGTTGTAGAGGCTAAAAAATGAAGTGGGGTTGGGTTTCAATTTGAGATGCTTGTTTGTTGGGTTTGGGTTTTGGCATCCTGAATGTTAGAGGATAAAGGTCACGAAGGGTGCTAACCTGTAACGATAAATGTTACCTTTGAATCTCGTTTTCCATCTCTCTCTCTCAGAGAATAAAGGTTGCGCAGGGGGCTAACCTGTAATGATAAATGTTAGCTTTGAACCTCGTCTTCCATCTCTGTCTCTCCCTCTCTCTCTCTTACCGGTATAACAAGCATGGGGACATTGTTTGGACTAGGTGTTTCAGGATTTTGGAGTTGGAAGAAATTAGTTTAAGAAGTGGTACAGTTGTAAGTGCTGAAAAGGAGATGAATAGAAGAATTTCCCTTTCCAGATGTGTTAAAATTAAAAGAAGAACAAGAAAAATGAAGATGTTGATGGTAACCTACAGCTAAAGTCATGAAATCTGGATTTCAGAGAAGGTAGCGTTAATTTCATGATTGTCCTGGTATGTTATCCAATAGACATGCCAGAATACACTTAAATTGGTTTGGTTGATCACTCCGTCATTGAGCTTTCTAACCATTTGGTTGTCTCTTGACAATGAGCTTGGTAATGATAGAGACACTATCTTTATGTCGATAGCAGATAACCGTAATTTTCCTTGTCAATTCACTTGGTGATGCAGACAGGAATTATTGACTATTTATATATTTCCATGTTTTTTTTTTTAATTCTTCTACTAATTTGAAAGAGAAACTTCCCGACATCTAAATGTTTTTGCTGAATGGAATCATGGATTGCTGGTCAATTCCCACATCGTTACAGTTCTACAAGGTTCTGTGTCCATAAGGCGTCTACTAATAACAAATGCTTTTAGTTTCCTACTCCCCAGCACCCAACCCAAAAAATTTTTTTTGTCCTTTTCTAAATCCCAGGATGTAATACATGGTTTTCAAGATATTACTCTCTTAAATTTGTTATAGTAACTCATGCTCGGTTTCACTGAGATAGTGTGCGCAGGTTACTGTAACACGGTTTGTAGTTGCTGGGTGATATTACTTCCCCAGCTGTCCAATTTTGGTAAATTATTAGTGGGCCTGTGCCTCTGTGGACAGTGAGACATAGGAATGTAGGGCCCTATGCATTGTTTCACAGGGTTCATGGTGGCACAAGTCCACCTAAGAATTCTCATCCCAATTTTAAATGCTGTGGCCTGCTGTTTTTATGCACATTACATTCAAGGTTGATCACTTGATTTTGGTTTGCTTTCGCCCCTAAGGATTAATTTTAGGTCACTGGCCTTTCTGTACACGCATGAAATATAGCTTTTTAATAAGGACTCACTCATTAGCCCGATTTCCAGTCTTGAGAGGAATTCAGAAAATTATATTCAGTATTAATGTTTTGGTGTTTTTGCTGTCAAAAATGTGTACTCTCTGTTAGTAACTTCCTTGGCTTTTGGATGTTCACTTCCCTAGCTGAAGGACGAATCTTCTATTACTACAAACGGCAGCACCATAAGACCTGCAGTTGTATCATTGTATTTATGAACTTGTCTTAACAGTGAACGATGCAATTCAATATTAGAGTCTTTGGTGAATTTCTTTTGATTGCTTGGCTGCTTAAATCTGGAGAGGCTGACTTGTCTGGTGACAATGCATCGCAGTGCAAATTTTATTTTATTTTCTTGTAAGCACAGTGCAATTTTATTGACCATGCATCTGAGATGATTTGCCATGTTAATCTGTTTTAGTTGCCAAAGATAATTAAATGCATATGGATTGATCTTAATGAATTAAACCTAGTTGTTACCAAGTACTCCTCTATTGGCACAGAATATGGTTGTTGAAAGGTGATGCATACTCTCCATAATTTGCACGCAGAAAATAATTACGGATGTTAGTGTCCATGGACTGGTGTCTGGCGATATTCTTGTTGGCCTAACCATCCGGAATCATTGTAGTATTATATGGATCCACATGATTGGGCAAATCTGAGTATTAAATCTGGGACCACAAATATCGAATCTCAAACTATTGGATCAGAAAAGGAAAAGAGAAAAAAAAAAAAATACTGTTCTTAACTCATTAAAAGGAAAAAAGAAAAAACGATTATACTAGTGATCTCGGAATTTCTTTTTTTATTTTTGGTTCAAGTAGAAAACAAACTTTGTCCAACAAGAAATATATTCCTTCCCCCACAACGTAAATGGGTCATCAATTGTCTTGAAGACTTTCCTACAAGTAAAATCAACTTTCTTCCAGCAGTTTTTCCTCTCCGCACTTGCTCTTTCAGTCTCCATGGAAAAATAGCTGCCGGAGCGGCCAAAAAGCTTATAAATGAAGGGGAGTCGGTTTGCTTCAGTTAGATGTGACATGCCAGATCGCATTTTTTACTCAAGTTTTTTTTTTTTTTTTTAGGAAATATATTTCACTTTTTCATTCAACCAAATCTGTTGTTACAGAAGAAATAATAGGCAAAGGGAAATTTGAGAACCAGATAGTCTTGGTTCTTTTTTGGAAAGCTAATTTTGCAGCCTCATGAGCAGGTACATTAACAGCCCTACAAACAAAATTCAAAGCTAACTTCTGGAAAAAGACGACAGAAGGCTTTTAATATCATTAACAATAGGGTCAATCATTGAGAGGTCCTCCTGCGAGCTTAAAATTCTGTTGATGACTCCTTGCGCATCACCCTCCAGTTCAAAGTGAGAGATTCCAAAATCTTGAGCAAACTGCAAAGCTTTTCAAAAAAGCCAGAGACTCAGCTTGAGCAACGTCAAAACAGTGAGGCACAAAATCGATCATTGCTGCTTCTAACATTCCTTCATGATTCCTTACTACAATTCCCAGTCCTGCTGCTTCTGCTTTGAAAGAGGCATCTACATTTATCTTTAAAAGGCCTTCTCTTGGAGGTTTCCAACTGCTATCTGATCCAGGATGGTTCTGAATAGCTGTAAGAAGCCTGCCTGTCAATTTGAGCCTGCTGGAATTCTTGCAGAAAAACTGCAGCAGTAGTTGCAAATGGAATCTGATCCTCTCTCCTTGCCTTCAAATATTGCTTCATTCCTGGACTTCCAAATAAGCCAGGTGATTACTGCTAAGAACTCGACTTTTCCTGCTACTTCAACTTCCAGTCTTTCTGCAAACCAGTCCTTAAAATTTTTGTGTCTGTGAATGAGCTTGAGTTGCAAGCTGTCAACCTGCTTCCACACCTGTTTAGCTTCGTTGCATTCAAAAAACACATGTTTATCTGTTTCCGTGAGTGAGCCACACCTGATACATCTTGGATCTGCTTTATGAATTCTTTTTTGCAAATTTTGACCTGTAGCCAAAGATCTTGTGCATGCTCTCCAGAGGAAAAGTCTTATTCTGGGGGGAATTTGTAACTGCCATAGCTTCTTCCAAAAAGCCTGTCCATTGCAGGATGAGACTGACGCTATACCAGAGTTTTTGGATAGATTTTTCAGCTCCCTATCCAGGTGATACGCTGACTTCACTGTAAATGTTCCATCTCTGGTGTAGTGCCAAATGAGTTGATCTTGGGGCCGCCATAAAGAGAGTGGAATCTTCTTATTAACTCGATTTCAAAATCTAAGAAAAGGGTTTGAAGCATTTGTTCATTCCACAATCGAGAATCTGTGCCAACATATGTTAGTTCATTCACTGTAGCTTCTGGCTTTAGCTCTCTGTTATTTTGAAGTACTCTAAAAGAGTATGGTCTAGGAAGCCATGGCTCTTCCCAAACATTCACAGAACTTCCATCCCCTATTCTCCATCGTAAGCCTTTTTCGAGCAGGCTACGACCTTCTACAATGCTCTGCCAGAGATAAGAAGCCTTTTTACCCTTTTTTGCCTTCCTGAATTCTGTGCTAGGGTAGTATTTGGCCTTTAATAGTTTGAGCCGCTAGAGATCCAGGATTTCTGATCAGCTTCCAACCTTGCTTTGCTAACAATGCTCGATTAAAAGATTCTAGGTCTCTGAATCCCATTCCTCCCTCAGCTTTCTTATTGCAGAGTTTCTCCCAACTCAACCAGGCCATTCTTTTCTCCTGTTTCTTCTGTCCCCACCAGAAATGCTTAATCATCACATTTATATCATCACAAAGACCTTTTGGCAACTTGAAGCAGGACATGAGATACGTGGGAATAGCTTGTGCCACGGATTTGATTAGAATTTCTCTTCCTGCTTGTGTGAGAGTTCTCTCTTTCCACCCTTTAAGTTTTCTTTTGATCCTATCTTTCACGTAAGATAGAATCTCCTTTTTTGTTCGCCCAATCATGTACGGCATCCCAAGATACAGACCTTTCCCGTCTGCCATTTGGACTCCCAGCATCCCAGCTAAAACTTCCTTGCTCCTGCAAGGATGTATTTTTACTGCAGTACACCGTAGACTTTGAAAGATTGATCTTTTGGCCCGATGCTCTCTCATACTGTCCAAGGATTTGCATAATCAACCGAGGGTTATGTTCGTTGAATTCAGCAAAAAGCACACAATCATCAGCAAAAAGTAAGTGGCTAATCATTGGGGCATGAAGTCCCATTTTTATGCCACTCCAAAGGCCTTGCGACTCTACTCTTCTAATCAGTGAAGTAAGCCCTTGTGCACATATAATAAAGAGATAAGGGGAGAGAGGGATCTCCTTGCCTCAAACCCCTTGAAGGTTTGAAAGGAGCAGTTGATTTGCCATTAACCAGAATAGAGAGGGAAACTGAAGTCACACAAGCCATTATAAGTTTGCAGAATTTTGGGGGGAAGTCGAGATTCTTCAGCATGAACTTCCAGGAAGTTCCATTCAATTCTATCGAACGCTTTCATCATGTCCAATTTTAGGGCAAAGAATTTCCTTTGAGAAGCACCTAGGTGTTTTAGCCAGTGAAAAATTTCAGAAGCTATAATCACATTATCTGTGATAAGCCTGTCTTTTACGAAAGCACTTTGACAGTCATCAATGACATGAGGCAAGATGTTTTGCATCCTGATAACTAATGTTTAGCTATAATTTTATAGCTAACATTGCATAGACTAATTGGCCTGAATTCAGTAATTGAGACCGGACAGCTTTACCTTGGGAATTAGGACAATATTTGTCGTGTTTATATCCTCCACAGAAGTATTACCATTTAGAAAAGAGAGAGCCATATCAGTTACCTGATGTCCTATCAGTCCCCAGAATTTTTGATAGAAACCTGCAGGAAGGCCATCCGGGCCTGGAGCTTTCCAGGGCTTCATCTGCGACAATGCAACTTTGATCTCTTCGGTGGTAAAGTCCTGGTCCAGCCACAGTTTCAGATTTTCTGGAACTTTCCTTGAAACGATTTCCGCTCCAGGCTTCATTTTGCATTCCTTGTCCTGTGTACAGATTTGTAAAAAAATCTGTAATGTTGTCAAGAATCTGTCATTCACTTTCAAGCCATACCCCATTTTGATCCTGAAGCTTCTGTATGGTATTACGCTTCTTTCGTTGGGTTGCCTTCATATGGAAGAAGGAAGTATTTCTATCTCCATTCTTCAGCCAATTAATCCGGGATCTTTGCTTCCATTGGATTTCATCCAGTTCCAGGAGATAGTCCAATTTTTTATACAAGTCAGCTTCAACTTTCCTGTCACTGTAGGGGTTGGATTGTGCCTTCTCTAAGCTTTCGTTTTACTTGAGAAGATGCCTTGTTTTATGTTTCCAAATTTCTGCTTGCCCCATTTTGATAGTTCCTGAAGAACTGTCTTAGCATTTGCCTTGAACCTGGACATTGGCTGCTGCTGGTCGGAATGAATCCAGAATTCTGACTATGATCTTCTGGCACTCTTCACTAGTCAGCCAAAAAGCTTCAAATCTTTGAATCCTCTTTTGATGATTCCCCTATAGATACTGAATGCAAATGGCTGTCATTGATTATTTTGATCGGAATATGATCAGAATGAGAGGAAAACAGGTGGTGGATCTGTGCATTTGGGAACTTCAGACTCCAACACGCTGTTGGCTAGAGCCCTGTCAAGCCGTTCACTATATTGTATTTTCTACTGTCCTTCCTTTTTTCCACGTGAACGGGTTTCCAATGAAATCCCAGGTCACTCAGACCTGCGTCTGCTATCAGCTTCCCTGAAATCTGGCCATTTGGACATCACTTCTAATACTGCCTCCCCATTTCTCTCTCATGTCTAGAATTTCATTATAGTCACCTGCACAGAGCCATGGGAGGTCGTTTACTTCTGCCAATCTGCGTAAGAGTTGCCAGGAATGCTTTCTTTGTTGAGACATTGGGTTGCCATAAAACCCAGTGAACCTCCAGGTATCCTCATCACCTTCCAAGCGAATGGTTGAGTCAATGTGCCCAATGGAGTAACTTATAATGTTAAGGATTATATCCTCCTTCCATAACAGTGCCAGTCCCCCACCTGTGCGTCTTCTTTCAACAAAAAAACCTGTTGGGAAAACCCAACTTCCACTTGATATTTTCCATGTCTTTGTTTAAAAGTCTAGTTTCTGATAAGAATACCAGACTGGGATCTTGCTCTTTCAGTAAGCTCCTGAGAGCTCTAATTGCTCGGGGGTTCCCAAGCCCCCGGCAATTCCAAACAATGGAAATCATTGATCTCGGCGGTGCTGCAAAGCAGTCACCGCCGCTGGTTCAGTGGGGATGCAGGAAGAGTTTGAGTGCTTCACCTTCTTTACTCTTCCAAGTTTTTGGGTGGCTTTTTCGGCTTCCGTTCTTTGTCTTTTTTCTCCTCTCCCATTATCCATGAGACTGTCCTCCGAAGTCCCATTGTCTGCACCATCCAGAGAGTGTGCTTCATGTTGTTCCAGTGAGTTTCTGTGGAACAGGATCTCAACTGGGTCGTGCTATTGGGAAGACTGAGCTGAGAGGTTTTGAAAATCTTCCTGATGGACTCCCCTTATTAAAAGGGCTTGGTCTTTATTATCCTTTAGTTGCTTGTTTATGCTTGGCCCAAATTCAGGTTCAATTAGGCCCGTATTAGATGGGCCTATATAAGATGGGCCAAGTGCTTTTATCTGTCGAAGTGCTACCAGGATGGGAGGAACAAGAATTACTTAAGTCGACCCAATTAGTATCTGTCTGATTTCCCTTATCCATGTCAGCTTTTGTTATAATTTTTCCCCATTTTCCAAGAAATCATCTGATCACTCTCTGCCTCGTTCAGTGATTGCTCTATGGTAGCCGACCTATGGGTTTCTTGAGCCCCTCTTCTGCCACCTTCAGCATAGGGTTCATGATTGTTGGTCCGCGTTTGTGTTGCTCCCTCCTCTACCGGCGAGGCTGGTGGCTGATCAGCTCCGGTTATGCTTGAACTCCAAATGCATTTGGACTGGATGTAATCCGTAATCAACCAGAATCCATATTTATTTTCCTTACCATCTTCTCGCATTGGGCAAGTTTTAGTGATATGTCCCATGCAACCACATGCATAACAAAAGGCAGGGAGCCTCTCGTACCTTATAATGGCTAGCACCTCGGATGCGTTCTCCTTCTTTAACTGTAATCGGACTACTCTTCTGATGGGTTTCTTAGTGTTGACCATGGCACGAATTCTGAAAAATCTTTCTCCCGATTCTCCTTTCTCTCTTAATTGGATGTTGGAAACTTCTTTAAAGTTCTGTGCCACCTTCAAAGCCACTTCCTTTGTGCAGAATTCCCTAGGAAGACCCATGATGTTGATCCAGAAATAAGCATGATCGAAATCTTCCTCTTCAATCTTTATACCAGAATGCCACTTCTTCATTACCAACAAGTTATTTTCAATGTTCCAGGGGCCACGTTTTGTTACACCTTGGAGCTCCTCCTGCGTGTTAAAGAAAAATTGATACGTATTTGGAAGCACTTTGAAGACTTTAACTCCCTGACATTTCCATGCTTTCAAGATTACATTCCTCAATCCCTTTAAGTTGATTTCTTTTGCACTAATGAATTTCCCATAGCAGCTGTTGGTGCAATCAAGGATTCCTTGTTTGATTTCCTCCTCACTCACATCAACTACTGCCGACTCGTCTTCTTCAAAGTGGACTGCTTGCATTTGTTGGATAATGTCTTTGAGAAGGGAACTCATTTGTAATAATGTTTATGAGGTTATGATAACTTTGGATCTGGGTGTAATGAGACTGAGTTGCATTCACTCAAGAGAGAGACTCTAGCTTTAACACCTTTCTTTACTCAAGTTGCATTTACTCAAGTTTTAACACCTTTCTTTACTACTATGCATAGCCATGCAGCAGAGTAGAAGATGCCCTAAACAAGAAATTAAGTACTCTTATTGGACCTAAAGTTAACTAGGACCTTACATAAATCATCATTCATCAATAAAGGGTTGACGTCAGCACCTAGTCATCCCCCACTTTGGTACTTACTCTCACTTTGGCCAAATAATTTGGAGTTCAGCCTCCATGTCATTTTTGGTATTCCAACCACTACAAGAAAAATCATCAACAGTGACAACAAAAGTCGTCACTGAAAATTACAAAATCGTCACTAATACCTTTTATCGACAAGAAAGAAGTCGTCACTGCGTCGTCACTAAAGGCTCGTCACTAAATATAAATAGTGTCAAAAAACAAGTTGTCACTGTTTCGGTGCCTTTTAGTGACAACATTTGTTGTCATTAATGACTTTTCCTATTGTGACAACTTCTTTTCTTGTCGAAGAAATTATAACCATTGTTGTTACTACATGAATGTCTATTAGTGACGAGGTTTGTTGTCACTATTACATTAGCTATTCAGTGACAACATATGTTGTCACTATACGAGTGCTTATTAG
Source organism: Mitragyna speciosa (assembly GCA_024721245.1). Taxonomy (NCBI): domain Eukaryota; kingdom Viridiplantae; phylum Streptophyta; class Magnoliopsida; order Gentianales; family Rubiaceae; genus Mitragyna; species Mitragyna speciosa. Next base: position 31,722,363 of record CM045554.1, read on the forward strand.
TGATGACACCTGTTGTCAATGTTACATTAAGTTTTCAATGACAACTTGTGTTGTCACTATATGAGACCTTATCAGTGACAACATTGATCGTCACTGTACGTGTTCTTATCAGTGACGACAATTGTCGTCACTGTTACATTAGGCATTTATTGACAACTTATGTTGTCACTATACAAGGCCTTATCAGTGACGACAATTGTCGTCACTGTTACATTCGGCATTTATTGACAACTTATGTTGTCACTAACGTTTTTATTAAATTTACTATTTAATATTCAATGACAAGAATTGTTGTTACTAATGAACTCTTTAATGACAACTTTGGTTGTCAATAAAACTTTATCCATTGTAATTGTATGCAATGACATTTTTAATGACTTATTAGTTTAATTGTCATTGTAATTATTATTTTGCACCTAACAAAAATCAATATATATATAATATCAAATCCCATAATCCTGTTACAATTATTGGATTGAATTTCAAGTCAATCACAATATAATCAATAACAATGTTTATAAAATAACCATCCTTTTCATTTCCCAAAATAATATTCAAAACTTTACAAAAAGCGTCTAACATACAAAAATCTACCCAAATACTCTGTAACATTACAAAATAATCTTAAGTTAATTTACATATCTCAAAAATCAAGTCTTCACAAAAGCAACTAAAGTAAGAAAATAAAATATAACTTTAGATGCCCTTGTTGTCAACCAAAATATTCAAACTGTCTTCCTGTCAAATGAAGCTATTAGCACCACGAACTTTGTCACAACCTGCTTTCCACCTTCTCATTGAGCATTGAAGTCACTGCATGGAACTATGGAGCATTTATATCACTGTTTAACAAGAAAATTCAAAATGAGACATTATAAATTCAAAACCATTTAAAGAGGACAAGAAGGAAAAATAAGACAAAATAAAAAAAATATAGTTATTGAAAATAATGTCAGGCCAATGTTGATGTTACTCCTTGAGAATTAACACCTTCAGAAAAAACCTGTCCAACAATCCAACAGAAAAAGAGACTCTAATAAAAAAAGTTAATGTGCAGCAATTTAGTGCATAAAGATTTCATGTCCTTTACTATAAGAATATGGTTAACCTGAAGTACAACTCAAGTTGTAAATCGCACGTTCGAACAACATCTATACATGCAAGTTAACTGTTGATAATGACCTTATAACTCGACATGATTATTTCATTAATTTTTATTAATTTTAAGTGAGTGAATGCCATTGAAATATTAATTTTAATCATTAATTAAGCTAAAATGGAAAATATTAAAAATATAATTTTTTTGACATGTACTAAAAACTTTTGTTTTTTTTTTAACACAATAGTTCCATCAGCTCCAATTTGTATTTCATAAACAACTTGTGCAACCATAGACTGAACTTATAAAAAAATTGCTTATGCTTGGATCACATGTGATATAGTAATTGGAATTTGCAACCAATGCCAATTTTGCAAAGTCAAACAACACCGAAGTACATAATCTCCAAATTGAATGCAAAAGGTAGCATTTCCTTTTCAAACATTAGAAATATAAGCTAACTGCTTCTTGTACATGTGGCACAACCATCTGAATCCTAAAATTAACAAAAGACTATGGACTAGAGAGGAAAATTGATTCTTATTAAAGCTCAGTCAACATATAAGAATAGATGGATACAAATATAACATCTTGAGCTTTAAAGTGACAAACTGAAGAGAAATTTCTTGCATTTACATGCAGCATATTTTAGCATGGTATGTCAGAAGATGAAAGTTAAGGGATGACCATATCAATAAATGAATTACTCCCTCATTTATTTACCCCAAAAAAAAAAAAAAAACCAAATTCACAAGCCTGTCCCAAAAGTTTACAAGCTTCCTTTGTGGCAGGACAAGGGACATGTCCAATAAAACTTAGCTTCTGATGGCTCAATTAGTGCATTGACTGTACATAAATACAAGCACCAAATTAGTAATGCACGAATAAACGTTTAATCTAATAAGAAATACACAAAGTTTGTGCTAAAATAAATGAATTAATGTAACAAGTTCATCAACGCTAAACACTTAATTCTATACTACTATTATTTGATGAGAGACTGATACGGCTGTAAGTATAAATATATCGAACAATGTAATATAAAGCATTAAAATACAAATGTAAAAGTTGCATAAAACAGGTTTATAAAGCAGAGGAATTAACAAGGCATTGTTCCATCATGAACACCATTTGTCTAACTCATCTTGTTCGATACTATTTCAGCACATTTACGTAGTTTGACAATTGTACCGTTAAGTTGGATGTAGATGCAGAATGCGATTTGATCTTGTTTTTGTCTTCAGCGTTGAAATTAAGCTGATTTAATTCATGAAGTCCTGTACTCCAAAGAAACTCTATACTCCAAAGAAAAGCTGATTTGTTAATAGCTAAGATGCATTGAGAAGATCAGATCTGATGCTAGAACCACATAGCTTTCACTGTTCACTGGACCTTTAGTCCAGCATTATTTTTTTGTTGAGTAATATTTTCGTTTTCCAACAGTTTAGTTTCAGCTAAAAAGCATGGATTTTAAGAAAGTTGCATATATATATATAGACACACACACACACATAGCTTCTCTCGAGGGCATATCACTTTGAATCAGTTTTCTACCAGAAAATGATAACATTTGGGGAGTCCTGAAATATTTAAATTTTACAATCCACTTATCCACAAGTAACTTTTAACAAAAACTGCTGCAAACGTGAACAAGTTTAATCTTGTATCGTCTAAATTGGTAGCGTTATGCTAATGTCTATGCATGTTTTTATCAGATATTTATAGTTTCCACTTTCAATAACTTTGTTTTTTGGGACCAATCAACTTTCAAACCTTGTTTTTTTTTGCTTCAATCAGCTTTCAGTATCTGAAGTGAAAAGCCATTTAACAAAAGAAAAATTAGGAGTAGAACAAACTTTATTTTAGGTAGTAGTGGGGAAATTTTTGGATGGACCGGATTCAGCAGAATGGCCATAAACTCTCAATTCCTGTTGATTTTAACAGCTTAAAATACATAGATTACTAGTGGTCTTTCCACTAGTGGTCTTTCCACGTGTAGTTAAGAAACCAAAATCAAAGATGTGCATACAGCAAGCATAGAGCAGAAACTAACAGAAGAGAAGCACAAATTGCAGGGAAAAAATAACAATAAGTTTTGTTAGGCAGTCATTAACACGAAGGCATGCAAGACTCCAGAGCATACAAGAAGATAAGGCCTGAAGTTCCAGGAAACAAGCTTGTGACTAGTGATGAATGCAGATAGAGGTTTCACCTATAATTCCTTCAAAATCCTTATTTTTTATTTTATAAAAAATTATAAAAGAAAAACCAGGACTGAAAAGATATTATCATAAAGTTTAGACAGTTTCCTACTTTCCATTAAATGTTGCGAGACTGCTGCATATCAGGGAAACAAATTCATCAGCTTGCATCGAACAATCACAAATAAATGAAGTTTCCAGATAGTACCTTTCGTTTAATAGGTGCTGACATATTAGCAACTGGTTTGAAGAATGATTCTAATCTGTTCAGGACTTGCCCTCAAGACCAGGCATGGAAAAGATTAAAAGCTCAAAGTTATCAAGGGGGCAAGTAAGTTCCTTGTACAACTGCATAACAAAATACAACATAAGTTTAGGATGGGTCAAAGGATTTTAGACATAGCCAAAGAGAGATTTTAGAGGTAAAAATATTTTCAGCAACTTCAGATGTTTGGTTGCATTTTAAGTTAGGAAAATGATTTCCAATAAAAATTATTTTCCATCCACGGATGTAAAACAACTTACGGAATTAACTTTTGATGTTATTTTATTTCTATGCGTTGTATTTCACGCCCAAGTTTCAGAAAAGCAAACAGAAATGAAAAATAATTCTAACCAACTTCGCTATCCACCGTAAATATTCCTATAAATTTAAAATACCAGCTTCACTATTCACTGCAGCTTCCCTTACGAGTTGGAATCGTCGGCCACTCACAACAATGGCATAGTGTTCTCATTCCTCTCCCTCACCCACAGAAATCCAATGAGGCGGAATCACTAGCCACTCACTTTTTATTCCTCTCCCTCACCCATAGAGATCCAAACCATCACAGAGGCATGTATAAGAAAAACATTTTCAACCTGTTATTAACCGAACATTTTCAACCTGTTATTAACCAAACACCCAAAAAAATCTAGATCACAGAGGCATGTATAAGAAAAACATTTTCAACATGTCCCTCGAGACTCCACATGGAAAGTGATGCGACTCTATTCTAATTGCTACATCTTCCTCGTGAATCTAACACAGGCACAATTTGACCTCAACAAAGAAAGCAGGTTGCAGTTTATTTTCTGTGTTATAAATATGCAGAAGATTTAGTAATTTGGTGGAGCAATTTAGTACTGAATTTTTCATTTTAGTTAGTTTCTCCTCCTACAACTTTCTATCATTAGACTAACGCAAGGCAAATTAGTGCTAGGATTTCATTTAAAACTTCTCAAAACTAGAGGTACTTCAACTTTTAACTTATTGAACATTGTCCTAACGAATTGGGTAGGAGAAAGTATTGAATTTCTTTGTGTTTATGATGTTTATGTGCATGTTTGTGTGACCTGACATGCAATCTTGAAAATTTTTGAGCCAAACCGCAAGTTTCACAATGCAACTTTTTCTCAAGTTTTATCATTCGAATTAGTTCCATGAACTGAATGTAGCCACTGAAAGGCCTACCCAGAAAAGTGGTAATTTGCAATCAACAATAAAAGCAATTATTCCACTAATCAGTTTTTGAATCCTGTTTCAGGGACATTACCGGATCTAATCAAATTTGACCGTCGACCATCCTTTAGTTATTTATTGCCTGACAGTTGTGTTTAAAAGAAAAGCTGAAAGGAAAATCTGAAAAATAGATACAATGAAAGTTAAACAAAAAAAAGGTCTTACATTCTAAATTCGGAAGTTGTTGTTTGAGAACATCAAATCCCAGCCTTCCAACTTCTCCTCTTACTACGGCCAGCTCCTATCACCTAAAGAGCTTAGCCATTCTGATCTAGAGCACACCGACAGCCAACTCCGATGAAGGATCGGTCAGCCCATCTAACCGGCACAGCTGGACAACTGAAGATTCTCTGCAAGTTGTGGAATTTGGAAGAGGTAAAGGTTATGGATTTTGGAAGTGAATAAGAAAGAGAGAGGAAGAGAGAAACGGGAAGGAAGGCCGAGGAAGACAGGAAGGGGGGAATCTGGTAGGGAGAGTGAGCAATTTGATTTTGGGTGAAAATTTTTGGGGGGAGGGCGGACAGATTGAGGAGGCCAAAGTAAAGGTGGCCGTGCCTTAGTTCATAGAGAAGAGCTTGACTTAGAGACTAGATTTCAAGACTTAGGAAATTTTATCATCCTTTAGTTTCTCTTAAGACAACCGAAAAAAATCCTATAAACTAACAATTGGAAATTGCATTTATTCTCTTGAAAACTAAAGCTTATGAAAATCAAATGCACATTCTCAATATAATTTTATCTACAATAATTTGATTAATATGAAAATTAAAAAGTAGTCTCATTTTCTTAATTGAAATTCGTACAAATTAGAAATTTTGTTTATATTTATCTTGTTAATTGTTTCATTTGAGAGGAAAAAAAAACCGTACAAGTTTAATGTTAATTTTCAGAACTACTTAAATATATATGAAGAAAAAAATAATTCTTTATGTTTTGCATATAATATATTTTTTACTTTATTTTAAAATTTCATTTTAGGCATGCAATAACATTTCTTTGAATTGACGTAACTAATTAATCAAAGTCAAAAAATATCATTATAAGTATTTACATCACATATGCATTGCAGGTCAACATTAGCTTGGGCATTCTCTCTTTTAATACAAACAAAAGTAAAAAAAAAAAAAATACATAGTTACAATTTACATCTTCAAATTATTTGGAACTACTTTAGGCTCCATTCTCTCTTTTAATTGTTTTTCTTTCAATTAAAAAGGTAACATTTCATTGGAGTTTGTATTTTGTATTTATGAGATTTTTATTGTATAGGTGAGAGATTTCACATATTTACATAGAAGAACAAAAAATGCTTAATTTTGATGAAACTGTACTAATATTCTATAAAAATGCCGTAAAATTGAGACCTCGAAAGAACATTTTTTTTAAAATAAAACAATGACTTTAAAACCTTATTATTTTTTAAAATATTAAATCACATTGAATTAAACAATCACATGAATTGAGCCCTTAACGAATAGTTTGGGCGTGATTTGATAAGGGCTCAATTCGAATTTTAGTTTTTCCAAGCTCGAAAAAAATTAAGATTCAATTATATTATCAAATTGAATTCGAGCTTATACATATTCAGCTCAACAAGGCTCGAATTATTTTTTAATAATTTTTTGTTTAATAATTTTTCATTTAATATATAATAACTATTTTACATAAAATAATATAGTTATATAAAAGTACATATTTTATTAATAAAAAATACAAAAAATAAAAAAAATAAAAAAACTCGAGGTTTCAAATTGAACTCGAACCTATCGAGTGCAAAATTGAATTGCTCGAAGCCTAAATTTTAAACTCGTATTTAACTCAAACTCGAATCCGAATTCGAAATCAAATTTTCGAATCAAACCTAACAGCATCAAATTCGATTCATTTAATTTACAGCTCTACACATACACCAACATTAAGAAAATAATTTAAAAACTAACTATTTGACATCAAACATTTACACAAGAACACAAGAATTATAACTTACACAAGTTGGACAACATAATTAAGGAGCAATTACAACAAAAAACAAAGACTACCATCATGAACTTGGTTTTTTTTTTTCAAAAAATACAATCAATGCCAACTTGAGGATATTGTCAGTGAAAAGCTTTTCTCATAATAGTGTTTCTATTCAGTGACAACAACTGTTGTCACTATCATGATAGGTATAACTTGCAAATTATAGTGAATATTAAGTGACAACAATTGTTGTCACTATCTCAATTTAGATTCAACACATTCAGTGACAATAATTGTTGTCAATAATTAGCCAAACATAGGATGCACAATTACTGACAACAATTGTTGTCACTAATATGTTAAAATACCAATTCTATTTAGTGACGACAGATGTTGTCACTATCGTGATAGGTAGAATTTGCACATTATTAGTGAACATTTTGTGACGACACATGTCGTCACTTTCTCATATCGTAGAGTTTTAGAGAATTAGTGCATATTCAGTGACAATAATGGTTGTCACTATTTAGCCAAACAAGGGTACACGTTTAGTGACGAAGATGTTGTCACTAACTGGAAAAATACATTTTAAATGTGAAAAATATATTGTGTATTTAGTGACAACAAATTTTGTCACTATCTATGGGCACATATATGGCATTCATTTAGTGACGACTATGATTGTCACTACCTTAATAGATATATATCAGTGACAACTTATTAATGTTGTCAGAAAATAGTCTTAATTCAGTGACAACTTACCTTGTCACTACTTCAATGGGCAAATTTTAGTGACAACTCCAGAAATGTTGTCACTAACGTGTGACGAGTTAGTGACAACTTGTACCACTTGTCAGTAATAAGAATTGGCGCCTTTTGCCGGGAAGAAATTAGTGACGATATTTACTTGTTGTCACTGAAAAGTACACTTCATATATGTTGGTTGTGACAAGATCATTTGTTGTCACTAAAATAGGTATTCTGTGACAATTTTTTTTTGTCACTGAAAATCTTTGTCACTAATAATCATTTTTCTTGTAGTGAACTAGTCTTCAGATGTACACATCGGAATTTTATTTTCGACACTCAGAAGTAATAAATTGCTGAACTACTTTATAGAGCGGCTACATCCTACCTAAAACACTAATATACTGATTGTCTATAAGACTAAACTCTACCTAGGGATATTCTAAAACACTAATATACTAATTATATACAAGACCAAACTCTACCTAGCGATATTCTGTTATCATGTTACTGTTTATTATTCTTTCTTCTCTCTCTGGCATAGTATAAAACCTAGAAACTTATCATTTGGTATAATCACAGGTACACTTACAAAACTTGCCGAATTAGTGTACTCACTTCAGTTCATCATTCACTTGAGCATCGGAGGTACAACAAGGGATAGCCCGCTTCCTTCATATTTGTGTGCAGGTGTATTGTCCGTATCATCCCCGTTCACTCCCTCCTATTCTTCTGAACCGCCTTCATAGAACTTACAGAATACTTCTTGCAGAACTTATGAATCTGTAAATCATCCTTCTATCTTTTGTGCCTAAGGTTATATATATTTTATAGTTGCTGCGGTTATTCTTCCTACAATTCTCACATTTGAGAGACTAATTGTATATAGAGTATAGAAACTAGTGAGAATGAAGGAACCAAAATGGAAGAACAAGTTAAAATGGGTTTTTTTTTTTTTTTTTTTTTGCGCCGGGGGGGGGGGGGGGGGGGGGCTTGTTAGAACATTTGTGGATCATTATTACCACCTGTTTGATGACAGACCTTCTCTTGTTGTACCAACCCACTACCACACTTACATTTGAAGGCCAAAAGATTCGGGGGCATATGATATCGTTGCAAAGTTAATTCAGTTGCGATTTGATCAATGCTATCATGTAATTAGCACCATTGATTCTCAATCATCATACTTTGCTGGAGGCGTTTTGGTCTTTGTCAGTGGCAGCCTCCAACTACAGGGAGAGGACCATCCTCTAAGGTTTAGTCAGATACAGAGGTCTTAATCTTAATCTCTTGCTGTAAATGCATTTAAAGCCTACTTTTCTTTTTCAACATTTTCTTGATCACTTGCTAGGTTACTTATAACAAGATACTATTCTGAGGTTTCTGAAATAGATATAATTTATTCGGTATTGTCAAAAAATTACATGTATTATGTACATGGCATACAGATGTTTCACTTGATACCCACGGCTGAAGGTAGGTTTTCCGTGTTAAACGACATATTTCGCCTCAATTATGGTGGAAGATAGACCCTTTATCCGGCATTGGTTTTTTCCAGTAAAGAGAACAAACAAGGGAAAGGGAAAATGAAGCAAGAAAACAGGAGGGCCAGCTGCCCTGTGAAGTTAGATATCGTGTTTGTTGTGGCTTTACTTGAGAACTCCATTGGATGCATCAAATTCATTACATCATTGCTCAATTTGACATGCTACAAATATTCTGGCAGATCACATTGCTTTATAAAAATATAAAGATATTCCAATATTCAATTAAAGCAGTAGCACAATAAGCATTGTTGCATCTCCCTTGCCTAAGACATGCATCACCTCCTTTCAATTAAGTTTGCAATTTTGGCCTCACTAATTCACCTCTTGTGGCATAATTAGGCTGGATAAGGAGAGCTGATAGATGATTAGAAAAAATAGGTGTCACTTATAGCAAGATTAGAGAAGAATGGGTTGGAGCGTTGCACATATGGGAAAGAGTTCCCTTGTAAGTCAGTTGTAGCAAGAGGAGATATTTATGACAAAGAGATCATAAGTTCACAAAATGAATACCTAACTATTTGTTTGTAAATCAGTGGCTGTGGCAATCAAACGTGGAGGCAAAATTCTGTCCCCCTTTAGTAGACAAATATGGGGATAATATCAATTACCACGATTAAAATTTTGCTTATGTGCTAGTGGTTATGAAATAGCAACCCACTATTCAATTCTCAGATGACTATGTTCTAACCCTCTAGTGATGTTCTTAATTGGAGCCAGCCAATATTTGGAAGCATCCCCGCTGCTAGATACCAGAAATCAAGTTTATCTTGCAAGAAATATCCACGGATGAGTATTTGAAAAAGCAAAATATGGTTATGGATTCCTTTTCTTTTTTTTTTTTGAATAAAACATGAAAACAAATCTTAAAGTAGAGAAAAATTAAATATTGAACAGACACATATGCTTAATTAACTTGAAGGGAATCCAAGCATATGATTGCTAAGATTTTAGCTAGTAAACAAATTTCCCAATTCCTTGTCGTATGCATCATCACTATATTGGCTTTATATAATTTATGGTAATAGCTTTTGATTTTTAAATTGAATTTCAACTCTTTTATGCCATATTTATGCATTGGCAATGGGAAAAAAAAAAGACTTTGGAAGGCAGGTATCTAAGAAATTAAAGACTAATTGCAGATTGGTCCAGGATGCATACGTCATTTAGTTTTGTGTCAATTTTCTAAACTAATTGTCACTATTAATTGTAAAAATAATACTGATCTTATCTACTAGTGCATCATTGTTGCCCATAGCTAAGATGTATTCTATTCATTCTTTTTCCAGTTATTTGTTTATACCTTTTTTTTTAACAAATTCTAATAAAAATTATGCTTTAAGTGAACACTAACCTCATAACTAATGGTCACAAATATCAAGGCCAACAAATATCAAGAAGTTTGCGACTACGGTTTAACTAGCTTCAACCTTTACTTAATCCCGGAGATTAGATTCTCTATTTCGTAATTAGCATCAACTATTCACTAGTCAGAGTCTATACAGAATTAAATAATAAAATGAGCGGTTTTTTTTTGTGAGAATAGAGCTGTTTATTAGTTTTAGACTATAAAAGATGAGTAGAATTAAATTTATGCAAAGTTGAATTAAAAGGTTGATAAAATAGTAGTGATGTCTATGTGATGATGATTAAGATAACAAAAGATGAGTGTTATTCGACCAAATCCTATGTCCCAGGTAGACCTCATAGATCAATTTTTTCTATCATGCTTCTTGTTTTTATTTGATTTTGTATTCCATTCTAGTTATTAAAAAATGTTCATCTCTTGAGTCGCGTTCATCTCTTGAGTTGTGTTGGCTCTTGGTTTCTATTTAAGTACGTAGTTTGGAGAAGAGAGCTCGTCACAACCTTCAATCATGGCAAACTCTTATCATTCTTTGCTAGACACACCCAAGAAAAGAACTGGTTTTGAGTTCATCTACGTAATTATTTTCTTGGCAGTAGTAGCTATTTTGGGTTCAGTTGCTATAGTTTCCTTTACAATTCTCAAAAACAGCCAGACTGCAACTTCATCTTCACCGACAATACAACTATGTAGTAAGGCCCATGATCAATCCTCTTGTTTAGCTGTGGTTTCTGAGATAACATCACCAGGACTCTTGCAATCCAGTTATGTTGAGCGACTTCAGATGCTTTTGGCAAAATCATCTTCGAAAATAAATGAAACTGTTGAATTAGCATAAAATGTCAACCGTCGGATCAATGACAAAAAAGAGCAGCCTGCTTTAGCGGATTGTCTAGAGTTGATGGATATTTCTATGGATAAGAGTTATGGACTCTATGCTGGCTCAAGGAAGCCAAACAGCCCATTCCCATTCTGACGTCCATTCATGGCTTAGTAGTGTTCTTACGAACCATGTTACTTGCCTAGATGGGCTCCACGGGCTGACTCGTCCTGCGAAGGAGCCTCTCCTGAGGGGATTGATACTGAGAGCAAGTACTTCCTTGGTCATGTTGGTTGCAAAAGCACCACCAAAAGAAGCGATTCAAGCATTAGATGGAGATTTGCCATCATGGGTTACTCATAAAGACCGAAGGCTTTTACAATCTTCAGCTAAGAATATTAATGCTAATGTTGTGGTTGCACAAGATGGCAGTGGTAACTACAAAACTGTACAAGAAGCTGTTACAGCTGCCCCAAATAATGCCCAGACTCGTTATGTTATATATGTCAAGAAAGGAACATACAAGGAACATGTCGATTGGGAAGAATAAGAAGAATTTGATGTTGGTCGGTGATGGCATGGATTTGACTATTATCACAGGCAGCTTGAATGTTGTGGATGGGTCAACAACCTTTCAATCTGCCACTGTTGGTAAAATTCTAAACTTCAAATTGAACATTGATACTTTCTCTCTCTCTCATCCTATTTGCAATTTTAGAGTTCAAGTTCGACTTGAATCATATTCGAGCTTGAACTTGGGTTGGAGCTCGAATTGAACGCTTGCATTTTTTGCAATCACTTGACTCGTCCAATTTGCAATGTTAGAGTTTGAGTTTGACTCAAGTCATACTTAAGCTTGAACTTGAACTTGAACTTGAACTTGTATGAAAATTTGAATTAAACACTTACATTTTTACAAAATTTTTATTTTTTATTTCAAAATTAATAGGATAAGGAAATTACCTTTTACTATTTAAAGCTTGAAAGATGGAGCTTGTTTAGTGTGTGTGTGTGTGTGTGAGAGAGAGAGAGAGAGAGAGTGGGTGGATTGAATAGCTCGAAGAGCTTTCAAATTGAGTGTTTACATGCTCAAACTTGGTCAACTTCAAAGTCGAGTTGAGCTTGTAACCGAATTGCTAGCAAATGGTAACAGCTATGAGAAAGATTTGTTTGAACTGAGCTGGACCAGTCCCATAATCCTTCAGATTTTAAACAGTGTTCTTTGATATACTTTGCAGCTGCCGTTGCCGATGGATTCATAGCCCAAGATATATGGTTCCAAAACACTGCAGGTCCAGAGAAACATCAGGCCGTTGCACTTCGAGTTGGAGCTCTGACCAGTCGGTCATTAACCGTTGCAAAATGGATGCATACCAAGACACACTTTACGCTCACAGCCTCCGCCAGTTCTACCGAGACTGCTACATCACAGGCACAGTGGACTTCATCTTCGGCGACGCAGCAGTAGTCTTCCAAAACTGTACACTTGTTGCGAGAAAGCCCATGAGTAACCAACAAAACATGGTAACTGCCCAAGGTAGGACCGACCCGAATTCGAACACCAGGACGTCAATCCAGAACTGTAACATAATAGCAAGCTCAGATCTTGAACCTGTGAAAGGATCCATAAAAACATATTTGGGCCGGCCATGGAAAGAGTACTCGACAACTGTAGTTATGGAATCAAATATTGGTGATCTTATTGATCCAGCGGGCTGGTCAGTATGGAGTGGTGATTTTGCTTTGAAGACTTTGTATTACGGTGAGTACATGAATAAAGGCCCAGGTGCTGGCACTAGTAAGAGGGTGAATTGGCCTGGTTATCATGTTATCACCAGTGCAGATGAGGCTAGTAAATTCACTGTGGCCCAGCTGATTCAAGGTGGGCAATGGTTGAAGAACACTGGAGTTGCCTACACAGAGGGTCTTTGATTAAATTAACCTTTTCAATGTATTTCACTCTTTTGTTGAATTGTAGTGATGAATGTGTGTTTTGGGGTTTTCGTTTTTTTTTTTTTGGGAGGGGGGGGGGGGTGTGTGTGTGTGTGTGTGTGTTTTTTTTTTGTTGTTGTTGGTTTTTGTGGGGGTGGGGGGGGGGGGGGGGATAGAAAATACTCCCCATAATAAAATTGGAACTATTTTATTCAACATTTTTTCTTTCTAAATTCAATTGTCCCACCACTGTTTCTCAACAGATTCTAATTTTTATAAAAGTGATTTAGAAAAATTAAAAATCAGTTGTTTCTAATTCTAGCTTAAAATATCTAAAAATATGATTAAAAAAAGCAGTTAAGGATAACACAAAACGGATTTTTCAAATCAGAAGTTGAAAGCAGGTGATCCAAGATATTAAGAATAGCTATTTTGGTTATCAACATATATTAAAAAATCAAATAGTTTCTGCTAGGAAAAGTACCATAATTTATTTGTTTTTAGTTGTACAGTTGTAAATAACAGATTAATTAATCAAGCACCACTGAAGAACTTGACAAGGACTGGCTTTAGTTCATCTATCCCATCAAATCTTCTCCTCTCCAATTTAATGTAGATGGAAGAACATTTTGAATATTATTTGCAAGATTGAAGGTATCATCTGAATGATACTTGATGATTGAAGCCTTTGTTTATAATAGTAATTCAAAGAATATTTGTAGATCTCCTATATTTGTTGTTATTAGCAGCTGTTTGAAAGTGACAAGCACCCTTGCGTATGAGGCAACAACAGGAAATTTCTGTCACCAGCTTCATCATCAAACGTGTTGCCAACAATGAACAAAATCTCATATTTTTATACCTAAAGTTTTAGGTGGGACATCCAAAGGAATCAGAAAATTAATCTCTTTCAGAATTATTCTACGGCCCAAAAAAAGAAAAAAGAAAAAAAGAACGTGATTGTTAGACAAGCAAATCTCTGTAGGAAAAAAGAGAAACACAAGAACAATAGTGCAATTACAAAGCAACAAGACGAACATTGTAGTGTTTGTGTCCATGTGGATAAAGACTCGAGAAAATTCATGACAGTTAGGATTGCAAAGAAAATATCCTTTTAAAAGTTGCATATTGGGCTTTGACTTTTTTTTTTTTTAAGACAAAATCTTTATAATGATGAAACACTTAATAGCAAGAATTAGTTACTGAAAATTAAATATTCAATACTTAACTTTTATTGATTAACTAGCTTCAGGTACATGACCAACTAAGAATAATTATTAGCACCAACATATTAAAATAAAAAAAAAATCAGCCAAATGCTTTAATTTTTTCCACCAGAAAACAAAAGGAAAGACAAAATGAATGAGATAAATATGAATGCGGTAGTCCTCCTTAACATTTTTCTCATCCTGGCTATGAGAATATACGAGGGCAACAAAGTTATTAATTAACTTTATATTGAATCTTCATACGTGCATTCATGATAAAGGCTTAAAGTCTACTAATGTTTGTTTTCTGTCCACACTAATTCTATCCCTAAATCATCTGATATTTTGCCAGAATTTTATGAAAGCCATTGCTTACATCAATTAGGAGCCTAACTAATTAAGACAGCCAGGAAAGAAAATGACCAGACCTTAAGACCCCGAAATTTACTCCTCCAACGATAATGAGACCAGCAAGGATCGATTCAGACAGTGCATATATGCAAGACCAACCAAGCCAAAAATCGAAGTCAGTTTAGATGTATGTCATTGTATTAGCATGGAATAACAAATTCAATCCCCCACTCTCTAAAATTTACAGATTTTATGTGTCAATTTCTTGTACCATTAACATTTAATTCTTATACATATGGTTTACAATAGATTACTTTTACTTAATCATTTAACTTTGTTCCTGATATAAGGAATAGGTATTTTTCATTGAAAAAAGGAATCAAACATTAATTTATCATAATTAGTGACTATGTAGTTTCTTTGCGTTGAGGTATAATCGTGACCTAAGTACTTTATTAGTTGAATAATAGTAGTAATATAATTCATGTCCTAGCCTGTGTTTTTAAATTCGGACCGGACCGGCCGGTCGAACCGGTCGAACCGAGAACCGGCCAAGTGTCTGGTCCGAGTTAGCATAAAAAATCGGTTTTAAAAAACCCGGTCAAACTCGGTAAAAAACCGAGTTTGACCGGGCAAAACCGGAAACCGGAAACCGCCTAATTTTTTTTTTTTTTTTTTTACAAATCCAACCACATTAATGCTTCACACTTCATTAGATATGGGCTATTATACATATTTGTAGGCTTCCATATTCATTGTCTGAAGAAAATAGATTCCAACAATTATTTGTTTTTGAGTTTTGACAATGACATGAGCCCATTGACATATATCCAACAAATGAACATCAATGCTAAATCAATACATGATTTTTATTTGCTTGGCCCAGTTATCTGTCAAAAGGCAACCAACTTTTTTGACCAATTACAAAATATTAGTGGTGGCTCACTTCTATTTCTTTATACTAATTATATTAAAAAGTAAATAATTTAAGTCCATTATATTTATTGCTAATTTTTTCAATTCAATGCTTTTTGAACTATTAATAGCAAGATATTAAAATGGTTATTGAGGGTATTTTGGTTATAATTTTTTAGACTAACAACTAAAATTAAGAAAAAAAATTAGTAAGTGTATATATGTGTTATATATATATATATATATGTGTTATATATATATATATATATATATAAAATATTTATGACGTCATCCGGTTCGACCCCGAATCGACCCCCGGTCGAACCCATTGACCCCTGACCCCTGAGCTCGGCCGGGTCGATACCCGGTCCGAGTCTGAAAACATAGGTCCTAGCCCCTCACATCACCCTTTTTTGAGTAGTTTTCGTGGTTGTCCACCTCTTGTTCTCATTCTCTCTTCCCTCGTTCTGTTTTCACCCTCTTCTTCTTCATGTCTCCCTTTCTCTCTTCTCTCTCTTCCTTCTGTCTCTCTCTATATATCTCTTTATCTCTCTGTTGAAAGACAACTCCAAATCTACCAAAACAATCTGCCATTGAAGAAAATTAGTTAGCCACATTTTCCAAGAACCAACAACATTTAGCCAAATTTGCACCCAAATCCATTTTTTCTTTACACCAAAATTCCAACATTTTCGTGTTTGGCTTTTGATATTTTATCCATTGATTTGCATTTGCTACAAGAACTTCAATTGCTATATTTCATTTCTCATCCCAATTGATAGTATTGCATGCATGCATGCTAATTGCTGTAATTGCATGTATCTATGTACACTTTCTTTTGAAGGAAGATGGGGACTGTAGAAGGAAGAAAGAGAAGAGAATCAGCTTCTCTTTTGAGCCTCCTTTCTCCTCATATCATCTCAAACCTTCTCTGAAAAAGTATTGCATTTCTTGCATGTCCTTTTTTGCTTTATTTTTCTCCCTTTTCTTTTTTGGCTTCTTTAGTTATCTGTCATGAAGTGTAATTGAAGGGCCACATCTCACATGCATATTTATCTAAAGAAATTGAAAGATTCCAATCCCAACATATAGGCAAATCTCATATGCACCTTCTTTGATACTCAAATGCTTTGAAAACATGAAAATTTTCTACTACAATATTGCAGTTGGATTGGATATTCTCTAATTATTTTTGCTTTGGAATAGGCAAAGGAACAAATTATACACATTGCTGTGGCTCTTGCACCTCTTTCGTGTCTTAGATCCTACAAGAGGGCTGTAAGATTGGACCAGCGCAATTTTCTTCATGGGAACAAAAATGAAAGGGATCTATAAGGGATTCAATAAATATATTTCTCAGATATTTGGTAAGAACATTTATTCATCCTTCTCTCCATCTTATGTTTTCTGAGATTATGATTAATTTTGAGGTTAATTGAGGTTGAAAATGGATTTTACTTGTAGTTGTAAAGGAACGCGAGATCGAGATTGGATATCCAACAGATGTTAAGCATGTGGCACACATCGGATGGGATGGCCATTCTGGTGCCGCACCAAGTTGGGTATGCATTTGTTTACGTCTCTGTGTTCTTTTCAACTACCCCTTTGATCATTAATGTTAGTTTCTGCCAATTTTCTTGAATTCCCGTGTAATCTAAGATTTTCCCTCTCTCCTTTTTTTTTTTTTTTTAATTTTTCTGTTTTCTGGTTGAAATTTTTAGATGCATGAATTCAAGACAGGGCCTGATTTTACAGCAACTTCAATTGGTAATTCTGGTTCTGCTCTTTCTCCGTGGTCATCGCAAGGTTTGGCTCTTAAATTCATTAAGTTATGATTCTGTTTTTTCCCAGATTTTTAGGCTCTAGGAACACAGGGTTTGATATCCCAGTTGACTGAAAAAATATTTTGACTTGGAAAAGAGAAACTGTGCAACTAATTCATTTATCTTGTAGCAAATAGTACCTAATGAGACAGGTGTAAGTCCATAAGATTTGGTTACTGTTTAGAAGATGTGATTGAAAATTAATGTATTTGTCCTATATATTGTTGCTTAGTAGGAAATTATCTGGAAGATAGAAAAAGATTCTTTCCCTGAAAAGAAGAAAGTTTGGCACATCTGTCACGAGAGAAGTTTTTGAACAGCGAAATCTGTCAGCCATTGGGCCTAGAAAAGGACTGGTGGTGTTGGTGAATTGTTTGTTCCTAATCCTCTCAATTGTTTCAAGTCAAAGTGTTAGGCTTGACTCAGTTCTGAAACTATGTAATTCCATGATTCCTCAAGTTACTATGGTAAAGAACATATTACTATGGTAAAGATCATATAAGAATGTCCAACTTAAAAATGCAAATGTACTCAATCTTGGTCCAATTCAGTGGTTCAAGAATTCAATTTTAACTTGACATCAAGCTAATCTGTTTTCATTTCTGTAGATAACACATTCAGATCTTCATATTGCAGTAAGCCTGTTGTAAGGCTATATTATTAAGCGTTGTATACGTAATTACTATGGTCATCTATAGTTTGGGTTGAGGAAATAATAATCATTAGGAGAATAGTCTAGTTTATTTCTGCAAGAATTGACAAAGAAAAGGGATCAGCTATTATTACTGTGTGCCAAAAAGAATGTTATGGGAAAGCTGATTTTGATCATCTTGGATTATTGAAGCAGGACTGTAATGTGGTTATATCCGTTATTGATTTGGTTTGCTCATTTCTCTTTTGATACCTTCTTATACCTTCTGGACAAATTTTAACAGATTTTGGAGTTTCCATGGGACACCAATCGACATCTGAAATTTATAAGGACATATCATCTGCAGATCTTCCTAATATACCCAAGTCAAAGCAGAAGAGAAAGAAATCTAAGTCAACTTCCTCTCCCAGGTCTAATTCTTCCTCCTCATCAAGGGGGTCTCGGGCAGCAAAATCGAAGGCTAAATTTGTCGAAGGCAATGCCAAACCAGCAAACATAGAAGTAGCATAATTTTCTAATGTTGGTAAGAAGGAAGAAAGAAAACTTGGAGATGCTTATTCTTTAAGTTCGTCTTTCCATGTTGGGTTTTTAGTTGGCAAGAGCCAAAAAGGGTTGGCAAGAAGCAGTAGAAGCTAATGTTAATGTAGAAAGGTGCATTGTTTAATGTGATTATGGTAAATACAAGCCAAAACAAATAGGAGAGGACTAGAGCAAGTGCCTTGTAAGACAGAGAGGTATACTTAATATTGAATTGGGAGACTAATTTGAAAAAATCAATTTTCGTCTTTCTCTTTTTTCTTTTAGATTTCTTTCGTCTTTATTTAAATATGATGAGGAATGGCCATGCAAACAGTTGGACTGTTTTAGTATGATCTTGATAACTTTTTCTAATTATGTGATATATAACATACAGTAAGAATGCTAGTGAGCGGACTCACGTTTAACACCTTTGATTTCTGTCCCCGTTATTCTGCTGGAAATGACAACCTAACGACATCTTTCTTCAGATCTTGATCCACAGCCAAGGTTAATTTATATTAGCGGGTTAGCATGCTCAATTCCTGTAAAATTAGAAGTAGTAAGAGTTTCAGTTAACGCTGGTTTTATATTAGGCATGTGTTTATGCTTGGTTCCGTGTAAATAACACATAAAATTCAGAAAAATTTTCAACTAATTTGTGTGAATGACAACCAACAATATAAAATCCTTGAAGAGGATAAAAATGAAAAACTACTACAATATTTTTATCCTGAAATTAAGCCTGATAGTATCTGTGAAATACCCAAAACCTTAAGGGCCACATTGCAATTTGGAAAAAATTGTGTTTTGCCTAAATAGATCTAAGTCCATCTTCTCTCATTTTTACCCATTTCATTTCTTTTCTCTTGACCGGTTCTCTCTCCTTCTCTTTCTCTTCTCTTCTCCTTCTTGCTCTCTCTCTCTCTCTCTCTCTCTCTCTCTCTCTCCCTCTTACTCTCTCTCTAGAAGTAGTGAAAGTTTGGAACTCAACCCAACCTTCTACTCAAGGTATTCTTCTTCCATTTATTCTACTCTTTATGAGCTTTCTTTGTGATAGTAGTTAAGAGCAATTAGTGCATAATTAGAAGATTATAGAGTTGTTTATGCCTCTATGAGTTTATGCTTTTTAGTAGTAGTGAGTGTGTGTGAGTTTGAGGGTTGATTTATGGTGGGTGTGAGTGAAAAGTTTTTGAGGGATTAATGTATGATTGTGGTGGTGAGCTATGATTTGTGAAGTATATTGTGTATATATGATGTTTTCTTGACTTATTGTACCATTTGGAGTTGAATTGAGTGTTTGGATTGTGATTTGTAAAGTTTGGATGGTTGAATGTTGATAGATGGTGTTGTAGGCTCGTTTTTGGGCATTTTCGGGTGCCAGCCGCGGCACCAGCTGTGTCGCGGGTAGAAACCGCAGCTAGAAGGAGCGGCTTTCTGTCTGCGGTCGCGGCCTTGTCCGCGCCGCGGATAACGAGCCGCGGCCGCAACTCAAATTCCCCTACCCGCGGCTGAGCCTTTGCAGGCCAGCCGCGAGTGACCTCTTTCGATCCGCAGGCGCGGATCGGCTGTCCGGCTCATGGATCGGCCTTTCCTCACCGTTTCATTTTGCTTTGCGTCCTAGCTTTAGAGTTAAGCTTCAATTGTGGTTTCTTTATAGAATTAGTGTGTAATTAAGTGTTTAATTATGTGTTTTAGGTGAAAACGGTGTTCGTTTATCTTTGGACTAATTGATTAGCTTGGACCGAGGTAAGTGGTACCAGTATCCTTTATACTTTTGAAAATGTATTTGTCAGAATGATGTTTTATAAACTATTTTGCATATGTAAAATGGCATGAGTATGTATACTGTTAATGATTTCCATGGATATGTAAATGTGGTCAAATGTGAATGAATGAATGTTTTGTGATCGAGCTCTAGTGTAGAGTAATTATTGACAGGGACTAGTTCCTTAAATTTGGTAGGAGGATATAAAATCTTTGACCTGCGCTAACCGGGGAGTGTTAGCTTATTGTTTTGAACCGTGTTAATCGGGTTGTAGTTAACAACTGGATATCTAAGGGTCAATAGTGCTTTATTACTTGAGCTCCTTTCTTTAGTATCTATATGAAATGTTATGTGGGCCTACATTTATTTGAACGAATTATGATTAAAGTGATAATTATTTGAATGATAACATGTATATGTAAATGTAACATACTCAGGCCAATAAAGTGATACTTGTACTACTTATTGGGTGAGTTTTCACTCACCCCTTTGTTTTTATATGCAGTGTAGGATGGTATTAGATTCAAGGTTTTGGAGTAGCTAATAGAGCCTTTGTTTTCAAAGATGTGGAGTAAGGTTGGTAGTAGTAATATAGTTGTTTTGTTTAGCTATGGCATATTAAGTTAAAGATATATTTTTGGAATTCTAAAATATTAGAATCTGAGTTGTGTATTAGAAAATTGAAGGTTATTATTTTGAAATTTGTAATATTTGGGATTAATGTTATCTTTAATTTGGATAATTGGGATCGATATTTATCTTTATATGTTATGTGGGATAATTTGTTTAGATGTTTGGATCATTTGAACCTTGTGCCTTAGCGTAGTCTAGGCACGGCAGTGCCACGTTCCGCGGCACGGGGCGTGACATCTGCGTTCCTCAATGATTAACATTGAAATTCACGCTTTGGGTTCAACATGAAATAAAAGCGTACAGAGAGAATTCAGAACTCGCAACGAAACCTTGTCCATATTTTACGTAAAACTTCCTTCTCTCTCTCTCTGCAACTGTAGTATATTAACCTGATAAACTAGATGACAAAGTGCACTTCGTACGAAACTGACTTTCTTTTGCTGGTGAAGAAGTTCAATGAGTAAGAACATAATCAAAATAGTAAAACTCTGCAGGATAGAATATGCTCACTGCTTACGGTTTTCATTTTTGACATTTCTCAATTTGAATTCGGCAAATTTGTCTAAAAATAGTAATTACCAATCAGCTAGTACTCCTTGAGAGTCCACACAAAATGCTAGTGAAAGCAAACTTAAGAATGAGAGTAAGAATCAGAAAGCAATCTTGATTTCTTGCAGCCATGTTCAGTCAATTTTTGTCTATGCAGCTCAAACACTAGAATACCAGCTGATGTGCCTCATACGACAATTGGAATTCATTGTACAATTTGGCACAAGGGGTGCATTTCTGATGTTACAATAAATTACGATAGAAACGTCGCAGTTCAGTTGAGTAATTAACATATACACTTTTTGACGCTTGCGAGCTGCAATTGTCCTTTTATCAACGAAAACAAAACTAACGTATCATTCAATTTCATTGTTTAATAGTCCATAAAAGATGATAGCCGTTTTCAGTCGCTCCCCCTCGATGCTAGCTGACAAGTTGCTGTTGACAGAAACTAGAATGTTTTAAATCTTACTAATTATCATTAGTGAATGAAATGGTCCGTTCTTTGTATTTATCTCCATCAAAATCAGCCAAGACAGAGATTAACAAGATACTTAAATCCTCAATAATTATTTAAATTAGACCACCCCTTGAAACTATCACCATTGTCAACCTTTTCTTTAATCACCAGCATACGTTTCCCCTGATGATCTAACATAAATTTACACATACAGTTCAGAAAACCATTAATCCTTTTTTTTTTTTTTTTATCTTTTTCATCATAAATGACTGAACCAATTTCTGAAAATCCTAACCATCATCAACCAACCCCTGATAATGCATCAAAGTTGTGTTGCACAGGGAAGATTCCAAGAGGTATAAAAATATGTTGTGGTGTCACCACAATTCTTCTGATCACTATCATAGTGGTTGCCTTGGTCTTGTTCCTTACAGTCTTCAAGCTCAGAAAACCAAAAATCACAACTGAATCTGTCACCCTGAACTATATCAGATGGGAACCGATACCAATATTCCACCTCAATATTTCACTAGGCGTAGTTGTCACGATCAATAATCGCAATTACGCAAGCTTTAAGTATGGCAACGGCACAGTTTACGTGACCTACAGAGGGATCCCTGCAGCTGAAGCACCAATTCAAGAAGACACAATCCCAGCCAGAGCAAAGCACGATGTTGGCACAACTGTCGTGATTGTAGTTGATAATTTTTCTTCAAATCCTTATTTCTTGGCAGACTTCACTTCTGGAAGCCTGAATTTCATTTCAACAACTTCCTTGCATGGTAAAGCCACACTGTTGAAAATCTTGAAAATCAAAGTCACTACTTTTACCACTTGTGACATCTCTGTGGATGTCCGTGCTCAAATTGCATCTTCTGTCTGCCATTCAAAAGTTAAGCACTGATTGGAATTTTCTGTACTTCTCAATTTCTCCCCCTGATTGGTTAGCTTAATTTAGAAGGTAAAATTCCAACAATAAGGCCTGACACAATGTATAAGCTGATTTCAACTGATGAGAAATACAAGAGATTTTTTTTTGGGTGTATTTTTTCCATAATTATGTGCTATTTTAGTTGTTCTTTTAGGTGCTTCACTTGAGCAGCTTTAATGATTCAGGTTATACAAGATAGTAGCTTTAGACATCATTTTAACTTTCTACACACCGGTCAAGTAAAAGTAGTGTAGTAATAAAAAGTAGGAAGGGTGTGTTACTGTTTCGATCAAATTATGTTTTTAAAAATTTTTAATTAATATTGTAAACTTTTTAATATGTAATATAAATGATATAAAAAATGTAGTTAGAGAAGGTGTGTAAATAATATTCCAGTATATTATTTTAAACAGTAGATTGTCCAGATAAATATAAATATATTCTCTCTTCTTTATTTTCTTCTATTTTATAAAGATTTCTCTTATGTTCTTGTTTTATAATAACTGCTTTCGTATTTCTTTTCTTCATTTGGAGGTGATCAGAGCCATCTGAAGTAACCATATATATCTTGATTTTTCAGATTTATACGCTTTGTTTCGAAAGTTATTTTTTGAAGTGTTCTTTAAAATTATTTATTGTAGCAATTTTTTAAATTTTTTTATAAATGTACATATAAGATAAAAAAAAAGGTCGTTGATAAATGTATTTGGAGTTTTTTTTTTAAATATATTTTTAAGAAACAAACAAATTCATATTTAGTACCAAATAAAATACTGTATTGGCAATATCACTGAGTAAATTGCCATGTTACGTGTGGCAATGGGGCATTGCCACTGTCCAAAGATTTGTCTGTAGTCAAATATGCAAGGACAGATTCATTTGATTATGGAAGACAAAATGTAGGAAGGATTGTAAGCAAAAAGACAAGTTGTTTGTAACAAGACAAGTTATAGTAATTGATGAAGATGCTTACACGACCTTTTCTTTACACTTTAAACGTTAGGCTGCATTTGAAGTAATATCTAACAATTTCAAGCCTGGAGAGTTTATTAGCCAAATATTGGCCATTAATTACTAGAAGCATATAGTTCCTCATACGCCAAATATGCTAGAATGAATTGAAAAGTGAGATGTTATGTTTTCAATAAAGTGCCATAGTACACTTCAAAATATTTAAACATAACCAACATTGAACTCGGAAACGAATAGAAAATCGAGTAGTTAAAACTCTACAACTCCACCCCAAAGATCGAGAGTTCGAATTCCACCAATATCATTATTTTTACCCTAGAGATCAGGAGTTCGAATCTCACCAACATCATCTCTCCACCCCAGAGGTCGATAATTTGAATCCTACCAACATCATTTACTCTTCCAAATGTAATAGTATAAACTTGTAGACAATTAGTATTCAGTGATTTTTTCTCTCTAGAAAAAAGTCCAAATGCATGGATGAAAATTATGATTTCTTATTTCTTCTTTTCTTTTCTTTTCTTTTTTCTTAAAACTTAGAGATTTCTCTTTCTTTCTTTCTTTTTTTTTTTCCCTTTGCTAAGCTCCCAAACTAGGTGTAAGTCTTAGAAGGGGACGGAAAAATGTGAGGACTTGAAAGAACTTTATGATTACTTACTTAATGTTACTACCAATTGAATTGGATTTTGCGAATATTTATCTCTCTATCTGGTTATCGTTTTTTAATATTTTTTCTAGTTTATAAATTTAAGGGAGATTTCGAACCTTTGAGGAGTTAACAAAAAAAAAAAAAGGTTTAATAGCCCAAATATGGATCTCATGGTTGCCTGTGTAGCACCTTGAATTAGGTCTTGGGACAATATTCCATCCAGCGATCTATTAGACTAGACGTTAGATTTTAATTTACATATGAAGTACCAATTGGGCTATTCTTCTGACCATGTCGTATAATTGGACCACTTTACACACAGGAAACCGCTGAACTTATTAAATTTTCAGGGCCGGGGCCCAGAGTCCAGGTCCACTGAGAACTGTAATCCATCTGTTTAACCTATCATATCCGAATGCCTAATCCAGATATGGTGTGTACTTTCCTTTTTTCTCGAGGAAAGAGGCGAAAAACAAACTCCACATTGGATATACTACATCAAAATGGAAAGGCCTTTTCACTTATAATGAAGTGAAAAAAAAATATTTAATATAATGTTTGGTAACTCAAGTCAAAATATAACGCTTAGTCTTTTTTCAATATTTATTACAATTATATTTAAATGTTAGAATGAGGTATCAATTTGACTTAATTGCCCTGAACTTTTTTGTATTAGAATATATTATATTTTAATTTGTTTGTTTATGATGTGTATTAATAAAATCAAATGTTCATATCCTCTATTTATTTTATTTACATTTAACTTACAAGAAGTTTAGTTTTGACATGTTTGCAAAAAAAAGTTAAACATAATATCTTAAATATTGTTATAGAAAAAGGAAAAAATATTCTAAGTATATATTAAATTAATTGTGATTTAAAAAATAATAAATAATTATTAGTTAATATTATAATAACCTAATATTTTTTTAAAAATTTTGAAAATAAAAAATTAATGAATGCATTATGATTTAAAAAATTTGTAGAAAGAAATATGTGTAGAAATAGAAGTAACTCTTATTATTTTGGCATTTGGAAGATGAAATTCGAAAGGCTTTCCCTAATAAATTTTAGTGAGAAATGGGATTTCAAGAAAAATTTAAAATGGGCATTTCAGTGGAAAATGATTTTCCAACTTAAAATGTTCATATCAAATATGATAATGGAATGGAAAAGTTGGAAAGCCTTTTCCATTTCAACTCATTTATACGTGCCAAATGGGGGGTCATTTCATATTCTTAGTGTCAAATCCAGTGTTCAGTGTTACTGATGAGAAGCTGTCATGTTACATTTATACTTTAATAATTATCTTATTTATCCTAAGCGTAATGTGTGTGAAAGATGGCAACTCCTCATTAGTGACATTGGATATATAAGAAAATGACACTGAAGATTTGAATTGGGAAAAACTTTATTTCTAAAATAAATAGTATTTTAGAATCTACAGTTGCTTAGAACATTCATAATACTTCCATGTCCTATGTTGTCATTATGGGCATTGCACATCGGAGAAATGACTTCAAGAGTTGTTTCCTTTTCAATAATACAAAAAGATTTATTTTATAGTTAGTTATCAATGAAAAATAAAACTATAATATTTAAGCGATGAAATAATTTTAAAACTTTCCAAAATTATGCTGAATAAATAAATAGATATGCATTTTTTTCTTATTAGTGGTCTATAATTATTGAAAATTCTCATGCTAAATATGCAATTAATATGACAAGGATCATACTATTTAAAGACAGATTGAAGTGCAAAACATTCTCGTGAAAAAAAAAAAGAACACACCACCCCCTGGTCCAACAATTGAAAATAACACTTTGTCCACTATAATTAACAACATTAAATACCAATTTTTTGTGTCAGATACTAACAATATGATCCCGCTGACACTAGAATTGTAAGAATCATCGGTCTGTTTCGGCAAGTATTTTAAGACTCTTCACAGAAATTGGGTCAACTATTCCCTATACTACTCTATCGCATATCCAACCTCCCAGAGATTGGAATTATAATCATCAACTATTGAAGAAATTTCACTTGTTGTTTACATTTTAGGGGGTATTTGGTTTAGAATAATTAGGGAGGAGAATGAGTATCAGTAATAATAACATCCATTGTGATGTTTGGAAGACAACTTACTATCCTTTAATCATAATAAAAGTGATTAATTAGGATCTTAATAATTCCCCTCGAAATATAACTTTATCAAATTCATTAATTGGGGAATAATATCTATTTTATTATTATACCAAACATCTTAGGAAAACCGTCAAAACCCATATTCGTAGTAGGATTAATCATATTTATAATGATAGTGATTAAGAAATTTAAACTAAATGTTCCTTAATTACTTTATACGTATCCATCAATTTTTCAAGATTTCTTCAGTGGTTAATGGTTGGTTTGTTCTTGGATAAAGAAGCCATTTGACCATGAAAAGTTCTAGGTTTACAAAAATCTTACATAAACAAATTAAGCTTAGCACTATTGAGGTGATGGTTACACAATTCTTAGTAGAAGAAATAATTCCAAACAAAAACAAGATCTATGAATTTTGGAGTGATTACCCGGTTATTTCTTTTCATGTGGTAACTTTCTTGTAAAGATGTTTTCTACACATTGAAGTTAAGCCTTCGTGAAAATGTCTGAAGACGTCTACATGTGGACCAACTAGGGAAAGAATTAAACGTTCATTTACCATATAAGTAGATTTAGTGCATGAAGGACATGCTTAGAAAATAAAAATAAAAAAAATTTAGGGACCAAAGTATTTGAAACTTACAATGTTGTTATTCGTTTGGATTAATCTTTTAGAAACTGTTAATCTGAAAACCTTTGAACACGAATAGTATTATAACTTCGTTATATGTGCAACTCCTACAATTCACTGCACTTATTATTTGTCAAACATCTAAACGTATTAATGATTAAAAAAAAAATTACAATGGCGCATGAAAATTTACTCCATTTGTACTGTAACATTACTCGAAAACGGTTTTGCCAAAGAAACAAACAAACCAACAGTTGTCATAATAATTCAAACAATGGTGTTCCTTTTGTTTTTCTTGTGTGATCAATAGTCAACTTTATACGTAATTTAGAATGCTTCAATTTTAAATTTGCTTTTGGATAATAAAATATAGGAGATACCATGATAATTGTGTTGTCAATTCTTTCTTTGCGTGCGAGACAGTGAGAGAGAAAGAGACTCAAAAGGAGAAGGGGAAGCAGTCGTGAATAGATGGCAAGCTATGTTCCACATATTTCTGTGGTCCGATCATCATCTTTCTGGGGGCTAAGGTGGAGGCTGTGAACTGCATTTCTCAGCATACTGAACCAATTAATTGGGCAATTATTTGACATGAACACACTTAATTTGTAAAACCATGAAACTAATTCGGCTTTAATTTGAAAAGTATTGCATTAAGTGCCGTACCATTTATCTGTTAATATACCTCTAAGATACTAAAGAATTTGGTTGACAACGACAGAAAATTGCAAGAGAAAATAATTCAATACCAACTTATACATCAATTTAATACTAATAATGACATGAAAATTTTAAAGTTTGTTGTCAATTTATCTCTCAAAAAGTTGGCCTTGAAAAATCAATCTTTTTAATTCGGTAATTTTGAGGAGATTCTTGAGTTCTTCATAAGAAATTTAGCGTTATAATTCTTCATAAGTTATCCAACATGTTCCTTAACTTTTTCAATTTGTTCATGATAGGTTAAACCACCATCAAAATTTTGTAGTAAATTCTTCTATAACGTTGTACTCCGCATAAAAATTATAAAAATAGTATAAACTGCGAAATTACAAGTAATATGCATGTATATTAACATAAAAAAAAAAAAGTAAGACGTGCAATTTGTCTTGTGAACTTATGGGGTATTCATACTTTATCCTCTAAATGATTGAAATCTGAACTTTACCCCAATCAGTTACATATTGTTAGTGTAATTTAACATAGGAATTTGACTCATTTTTTCTTTTTTGTTTTTTTTGGTGATCAAAATACCTTAAAGGCAAAGTGTTTATCTATGTTATTTTTAACTTTCTGGCACTTAATATAATGGAATAAGGCTAATATTTATACAAGAAATATTAGAATACAATTTTTGGATTAACAATGATTATGTTTAATTTTTCATGCTTTGATTGAATGTTTACTATATTTTGATATCACTATTTACCTTAGCGAGATGACAGCGTTAGATAGACTTTATGTTTTGGCTAGTTTCACTAGTCTCTTTTATGTTTGACCTTTGACAATTTGCTTCTTATCTTTTATCTTAGCTTCAATTTAGTCTAAAGCACCGAAACGAAAATTTTCCTTTAATT
This sequence comes from Mitragyna speciosa, assembly GCA_024721245.1. Taxonomy (NCBI): domain Eukaryota; kingdom Viridiplantae; phylum Streptophyta; class Magnoliopsida; order Gentianales; family Rubiaceae; genus Mitragyna; species Mitragyna speciosa. Next base: position 31,751,313 of record CM045554.1, read on the forward strand.
TTAGGGGCCAAAGTATTTGTCTCCCAAACTAGCTTAACCTTAATTGCCCCATTGATTAAAATTAAAAAGCAAAATATTTTATCTTAATCATATAGTAGGCACTAATTAGAATAAAAAGGGTGCCTAAATGATGAAATATGCTGAGACATTCCAAATTTATTTAATAGATATGACTGCAATTTGTGGTCGAACTCGACTCATAATTAAAGAGTTGCTGTACTTTGTTTTTTAAGTTTTGAAGAGGGATAATTGGCTTAACAAAGATTAACATCACAGTATCACTAATTGATAATTTGGTCAGCATTATTGTTGTGTAGATAGTGCAATATATTTATAAAAGACTGCAGACTTCACGACATCAATGTCCTTTTATGTTTGTTGGCCAGAGAATAGTAAATACAGAACTATATGATAAAGTTATGGAGCTTTAAATTTCTCATATTCATCATATTAAACATATACCAAAGTTTAATTCTTACAGCATCTTCATACATCCAACCAAAAATAATTGTCCTTAAATTCTCCAAAGGGGCGCTATCACAAGCACCATGAAAGAAAATCATTGCAGCTTGTCACTATGAAAGCTGTGTGATGTGACCCTCACTGTGCAATTGAACAAAAACTTCTACTATTTTCTCAATCTTATATCTGCAATTGACCCAAAAAATCTTCTTATATATTCCCTCCTTGTGCTATTGAAACAATTTTCTCCATTCGAGTGCTTCTTATTGTCATGAGAGAGAGAGAGAGAGAGAGAGAGAGAGAGAGAGAGAGAGAGGGAGGGAGGGAGGGAGGGAGGGAGCATTTCTGATTCCTTTTTATTCATAAATTTGAGAATTTATTATATTACCTAATTAATACTGTTTGGAAACATATCATGTTGTTGAATCATGCATCTATTTTCTTTTAATTACCTAATCATTTTTTCAATCATGCATCTATTTTCTTTTAATATACAATCATTTTTCTTTCTTTTTCCAATAAAGGGTAATTCATATGGTTTCAGATTTCTGCTTTGTGTGGAAGAGAAATGATAGAAAGCGCGTTCGAGTCCATGTGTGCATAGTGGTCCTTATCAGATGTTAGGATGATAGTGAATCTCTATGCAATTAATACAAAGAGATAGCATTTAATAGGAAATTAAGGGAAAATCATAATGGAATTTCTTCATCAGTTAAATTCAATTAAGAGCAATATATTTTTCAATTGAGACGTTTTCATTGGTTTCATTCACTTTGTGTGGAAGAGAAAAACTCTTCTGATTCTGGTCCTAGCTGGATTCTACAACAGTGATATATCCACCAGAACATAATGGTAAAAAAGTTTACTAATATTAGCTTAACATAAATTTTTGTGTAAGCTTAACATAAATTTTTGTGTATTCTTGATAATTACATTCATTGTCATGTACATGTACAGTCCTACAAGATTAAGACGGATAATCTCATCAATTGGCTAATGAAGATTGGAGATGTCAAACGTTGCCACCTTAGAGGTGATGTTCAATGTTTTGTATATATTTATTGACATTCAAAGTGCTAATATGAGTGCACGAGTAAAATTAACAAGGATGCGTGTGTGTGTGTGTGTATATAGACGAATAGCAATTAATTCAATAGAAATGCATAATTATAGTTGTTACATCATGGCTATCTATCTCTTAGACAATTCTGATTAAAATTTATTGAAAATCTTATATAGAATAAAATACATTTAATTATGTCCTGCCTAAACTAATAATTATACCAAATCAAATTATATGGTAGTTTTCCAAGTGTTCTACCCTATTCTTCCACAAATCACATTCAAGATTGGATATATGCACTTCAATAGAGCTCTCCACCCCTTTTCATGTAAAGGCTAGTATTTTTACGACCATTGTTGAAGAGATTTTTTTTTTTTGTATTATGTAAAATACATATGATATTTTTAATATTCCAGAATATATATAAATTCATGACATGTGAGAGAATAGTATACAAACCCTTTACTATAAACTGGTTTTACCATTTAAAATTTCCTTCCAGCCATGAATCCAATCATAATTTTGAATGAATAATTTAGTTGAGGCTGTCTACTACAATCAAAGAAATATGGTTGCAACTAGTAGGAGTGGTAAAATTTTCTCATCTTTTTCCCCTTTGCATCAAGAATTAATTTATTTTTCCCTCTCTTTTTATTTATGTGTCTCTAATAGCTTATAATTCCTAGGTCCACCCTGCCATATTCATGGAAATATTGGAACAAACCTGTTAATATCTTCCTCATCCCATCACATTCTCACATAAAGCATTTTAAGCAATAAATACAGCTTGCCCCAATATATGCTCTTTCTTTCAAATTTGCTAAGTCAATATTTGAGTTAATGTTATATTGTCATTACATCTTACAAAAGTAACAAAACCAGCCATGAAAACCAATAAAAGACGTGGCATGCAAATAAAGAACAAAACAACCAAATAAAACAACCTTCCAAGGTAAGGAATGCAAAAACTAGATAAACGCAGAGACTAATTACCATGACCGTGAAAAGTTGATAATCACTGAGAATACTAGAACAATCTTCTGCTTCATGACGATGAAAAATAATGAAAATGTGCATACATATATTTATGTATGAAACGTACAATCTGTAGAAATATAATTGCAATTGACAGAGGAAATACAGAAACTGTTTGATCCAGCCATAGCAGCTCCGGCTCCAGAGTTATTATATATAATATGAGGGTCCAGATTTTGAGCTGTGTTGGCTGCTGCTGCTCTTGTTTCTTGTATGGTATGATGTGTAGTTAAGAATGCCATAAGTCGTTTCACCATACCCTCTATAGACCAAATTTAAACATCAAAAACAAAAGCAAATACTCCAATACACAATTGTTGCCAATACAAATACAATTCAACAACCAAACATTTTCTCTCTCCTCAACTATATCATTAACACCTCCTCAGTCCTCCTCACCCCCTAACCAAGACTTTAATGCTAACGCATCCTCTCTATGCGCTCTGCAATAACTCCTCACTGCCACATCTTCTCCTCTTGTATCAACCACACCCACCACCCCCTCTTCTTCCTTTCCCTCTTCACCTTCTCACCCTCACCAAAGCTCTATTCTCTGTCTTTATTTTTTCTCTCTCTCTCTCTCTCTCTCGTTATCCTCAGTATTCTTCTTAAATTCTATTCACAAGAAACTCATTCATTATTATTCATTCATAACCCCTCCTGAAAACAACACCTCCCCAGTCCAGAGCCTATAGTTCAGTCCAGCCTCTAAACTTTGGATTTTTTGGTGAGCCGTTTAGCTTCAAAACCAGATCTGACCCTACTCTTTTTTTGCAAACCCTAAAACAACAAAAGGGCTCAAACCTTCCAAAAAAAACCGGAAAACCAAGTCTATAATTGTGCTAAACTATGTTGTAAGAAGAAAACAATCAAAAACCCTTTATTCCTAAGCTTCGGCTGTTCAAGAAAAACAGCATCACCGAGGTGAGTAGATTTTATACTCTGTTGACTTCTTGTTGATGTACGAGTAGTAAACTACTTCTTAGTTTTGTTTTTTTTCCGTTATACTTTGGCACAAGAACGGAGAGAGAAAGAGAGAGAAGAAATAAAAGGAGTCAAGGTAGTAGACTTACCATTTTCCACGGCTGAGATATTCGTGGGGCGTTATTTTTTTATTACATTAATTTATTTGAGCATAATTTGATGAAAGTTCAACTCAAAAGGGCCGGTTCACACTTTGTAAGCTGTTTTGCTGCCAAAATTTCTCATTTTGGTCTTTTCTTGGCACGTAATTTATGGAGTAGTAAAATAGACAGAAAGCACAAAAATCCCAAAAAGCCAAAAAAAAAAAAGAAAAAGAAAAAGGAGACAGAAAAGTGTTTTACTTTGGGAGAGAGCCGAGGACAACATTAGTCCTCATTTCTGGCTCTTGTCGTTTACTTTATGTTAATAGTACCATAGTAGTTTGGATTTGCTTAGTAGACTTTTTTACACACACTTACCGCCAAACAGAATCTATCGAACTCAACGCACAACCCTTCTGCCAAAAAAGATGTAGAGTAAACGTCATCGTCACACATTTGACATACAGGAGTCAAAAAAGGGCGAAAAAAAATTTAAAAAGACATGGAATTGTACTTTTTAGCTTTTAGGGTTTCTTTGTTGGTTTACGAAGAGATTTGCACTGTTTCTTGGTCCTCATGGTTAAGGGTATAAAACTACTATTATAAAAGTGTGAACTTGCAGGTTATGAAGATTTCAGCAAGTCACCTAACAACCATCATGCTAAAAAGGAAGCAAGAGGGCTGTAGATTTAGGATTTCTTCAGAGGTGAATTATTTTGAGGTATGGAGTTAATATTAGTATTAGTTTCATGTACTTCCATTATTCTATGAAACCTCAACTACTTTCTTTTCTTTAGCCAGTTTTTATTGAGAATTAATGACGATCCAGACGATCCAGTTCATCTCAAGTCTCTTCATTTCATCCTTTTGTTTGTTTTCTTATTAGAATTTCACCTTTATGTTGCTTATGTTTTATTTTATGTGCACCCTTTCATTTGTATTCTTTCTTTATATTTTTCAAATGGTTTGATGATGTGATTAGATCATGAGCTGGGGAGGGGAAAAGGGGCATATTTAAGCTGGGGTTTCCAGTTTTTTGGTTTCTTATACATGATGTTGTTACTTATTTAAGGTTTAACTTGCAATTTTTTTTTTTTTGGGCAGACTAGAAATCATTAACCCTAAAAATATTGGCAGCAAGATGTTTCAACCAAATATGTTTGATAGTCACCATCACTTACTTGAGATGACTCATAAAACACCCGAAAATGACATGGATATGATAAGAGATGATGAATTTGAGAGCAAATCCGGGACTGATATCATGGAAGCTGCTTCTGGGGACGACCAAGACCCTAATCACCGCCCCAAAAAGAAGCGGTATCATCGCCATACTCAGCACCAAATCCAGGAAATGGAATCGTAAGCATTTCGTTTCTGCTTTGTTTTTGTGACCCCATCTTTTTCTCTTGGTGGTATTTTTAGTTAAGAATTCCTTTTGGGATGAATAAAATTCAACTGATCACATAATGGAATGTGTTACAGTTTCTTTAAAGAATGCCCACATCCAGATGACAAACAAAGGAAGGAGCTTGGTCGTCGATTGGGATTAGAGCCCTTGCAAGTCAAATTTTGGTTTCAAAACAAGCGCACGCAGATGAAGGTAATGTATGGTGCATTTTCCAGCATATATAACCACTTGAGCTGATAATAAGATCGATATTCTCGTTGATGTTCACAAATAGTGAAAAATTAGAAAGGGGGAAGGAACACTTGCAGTCCGACAGTATTGGGGCTGAATATGTTGAGCTACAGCCCTTGTCATTTAATATGTTAATAGTTGAATCTTGTTATTAATTTGCGTTGGGTGTACACTTTATGGATAAGGTCTACGTTTAATTTCTCTGGGTGTAAAAGATATACAGAAGAGCAGGGTAGATTGTAATAATTTGACCAATGTATATACATATGCTAGTTAATTTTAACAATATTCAGCTGTTGCTTTGGTTTGTAAAACCAGCTAGCTGTTGATAACTAGTGATTCTTTGCAGTCTCAACATGAACGCCACGAGAACACACAATTGAGGACCGAAAATGAGAAGCTTCGTGCCGAGAACATCCGGTACAAAGAAGCTCTCAGCAATGCTACTTGTCCCAACTGTGGTGGCCCAGCTGCGATTGGTGAAATGTCATTTGATGAGCAGCATTTAAGAATCGAAAATGCTCGTCTTAGGGAAGAGGTATGGTTGGCATAATAGGGACAAGTACAGGCGATGAATGAGGTTAACTTTTCTGTTTCAAATAGTAATCATCACACGCAACTAACCTATATTTTCTTTTGGTTTTCAGATCGACAGGATATCTGGAATCGCTGCCAAGTATGTTGGCAAACCTATGCTCTCGTATCCTCATCTACCCTCTGGAGCATCTCGTTCACTCGATCTTGGAGCGGGAAATTTCGGGGCACAGTCTGGTATGGTTGGGGAGATATATGGGGCTGGTGACCTTCTAAGGTCAGTATCAGGCCCCACTGAAGCCGACAAGCCTATGATCATCGAGTTGGCTGTTGCTGCAATGGAGGAATTAGTCAGAATGGCTCAGGCTGGAGAACCTCTGTGGATTCCTAGCAATGATAATTCAACTGAGACTTTAAGCGAGGATGAGTACGTTAGGACCTTCCCTCGAGGAATTGGACCAAAACCACTGGGATTGAAATCTGAAGCTTCAAGAGAGTCTGCTGTTGTTATCATGAATCACATTAACCTGGTTGAAATTCTTATGGACGTGGTACGATTTTCTTTCCCCTGATAATATTTTAGTCTTGGTCCTTGCATAAAATGTTGTTCACTGTTTAGTTCCGTTTATCAGAATCAATGGTCAAGTGTGTTCTCCAGCATAGTTTCAAGAGCATTGACCTTAGAGGTCTTGTCAACTGGTGTAGCAGGCAACTATAATGGGGCTCTCCAAGTGGTATATGCCCGAATCTTTCAATTGAATTTGCGTCTATAATCTTTCACATAAAACAAACCTTTGTAGCCTGCTTCTAAAAGTATTTTGAACATACCTAATATTCCATTTAGTTCAGATGACTGCAGAGTTTCAGGTCCCTACACCTCTTGTTCCAACACGTGAGAACTACTTCGTGAGGTATTGTAAACAACATGCTGATGGAACGTGGGCTGTTGTTGATGTTTCTTTGGACAATCTGCGGCCTTCTTCAGTGTCACGATGTAGAAGAAGGCCTTCCGGTTGTTTGATTCAAGAATTGCCCAATGGCTATTCTAAGGTGTACTTTCTTGTTACCGTTTAGTACTATCCGTTAACTTTATTTGGTTTATCATGGAAACACTAATTTTCATCTATTATAGGTTGTGTGGGTTGAAAACGTTGAGATTGATGACAGAGCCGTTCATAGCATATATAGAGCACTAGTTAATTCAGGCCTTGCATTTGGGGCAAAACGTTGGGTGGCAACACTAGATCGGCAATGTGAACGACTTGCAAGTTCAATGGCTAATAACATTCCAGCAGGAGATGTGGGGGGTATATAAAATTAAAAAAAAAACACTATGTGCACCGTTCCCAGATTCAAGTTTAAAGGTATATTTTCAGGAAATTTTAGTTGCTAATAGTATGTGGTTTTGCAGTCATAACAACTGCAGAAGGTAGGAAAAGCATGCTAAAGCTGGCTGAGAGAATGGTTATGAGCTTTTGTGCTGGTGTTGGTGCTTCAACTGCACATGCATGGACAACATTGTCAGGGAGTGGTGCTGATGATGTGAGGGTCATGACTCGAAAAAGTATGGATGATCCAGGCAGACCGCCAGGAATTGTTCTAAGTGCTGCAACTTCATTTTGGCTCCCAGTTCTTCCCAAGAGAGTTTTTGATTTTCTTCGTGATGAGAACTCCAGAAGTGAGGTATGGGCCTGATTGAATAAATGCTAAACATTACATCAAATTGTGCAAGCACGTTTGGCAATATAAGCAGTCAAAGGGAGTAGTCAATTATATGGAAGTATAAATCTCCGTCCACATCAGAAGATAGAAAACCGCAAATGAAAAAAAGGAGTACCATGAATGCATTCTTTTTCCATTCATTTCTCCTGATATTATCTCTTTCTTCTCTTCAATCACCATAAATCAACATCTTATGTCATGTGATTGGATTCTGGAGACACAATTCACACTAATGATACAGTAAGATGGATATGCATATATTTAGCATTGGATAAAAGTAACTTTTAGCCAGCATTGCATTGGTATAATAATCATATTTTACATGTAATGCAAATGAATGGCTTCAAATCTAAACATGGATTAGAAAGAACTAAAGTATGAATTTCTCAGCTTAGATGTAAGCATTTGCGCAAATTCGTTAGTTTTCTACTGGAGTATACATGACATTTTACCTGACTAGAATATATATATTCCTTGCCTTTTTTTTTTTTTTCACTACAGTGGGATATACTTTCAAATGGTGGCCTAGTTCAAGAAATGGCACATATTGCAAATGGTCGTGATCCAGGCAACTCTGTGTCTTTGTTGCGTGTGAATGTAAGCCCTAAATTCTGCATTATATACTGTATGGAACTTGAAAAGTTGCCTTTGTTGAAAAGGGAAACTTTTCAAGCCAAAGCAATACACACTCCTATTGACAGGCCAAAAATGTTGCAGAGTGCAAATTCAAGCCAAAGCAATATGCTCATATTGCAAGAGAGTACCACTGATTCTACAGGGTCTTATGTTATATATGCTCCTGTTGACATTGTTGCCATGAATGTGGTCTTGAGTGGTGGAGACCCTGATTATGTTGCTCTCCTACCATCTGGTTTCGCTATCCTCCCTGATGGATCTACAAATCAAGGAGTAGTAGGAGTTCCTGAGGTTGCCTCGGGTGGATCACTGCTAACTGTTGCATTTCAGATATTAGTTGATTCAGTTCCAACAGCAAAACTCTCTCTCGGATCAGTGGCAACTGTTAATAGCCTTATTAAATGCACGGTTGAAAGGATTAAAGCAGCATTATCATGCGATAATGCATGACCCCAACAAGGTAAGCCTTCTTGAAATCCACCTTAAATTGCAGTTCATAGCTTTCTTGTAGCTTGATCAGTTGGTTCAGATTTGATAGCCTTAAAATCGGGAAGTAGGATCAAATTTTTACGCAGTACTTAATCCACTGCTACTTTCCTACAACCTTCTAATGGTGGGAGAAATTTTTCTTTCTTCGTGTTTGTATTTCACAGAGACTAAAGGGGAAGAAGGATGTGCTTCACTTTGGATTCCGAGAGCTATGGAAAAGAGTCAAGAACGCACCGTTTGTAATCCTTGCAGGGTGGTGTTTGCCATTTACGAAGAACAAAAGCATTTCACCACCCTGCAAGGGTAATAGGTTCGGGTATTGACTTAACCCATCAGTGACTCAAGTAAACAACAAAAACCTTCTTTCAGAGCTAAAAATTTCCAATTTCACCTGCGTTTTTGTATTAGTATTTAGTAGGGATAGGCCTTCCTATTTATATGTATGTGTTTTGGAAGACGTTTAGTTAGCTTGCTAAATGCTACCAGACAATGTTTGCTTTTCTATTAAAACTATGCTCTTCATTTCCTTGGCTTCTGGTCTAATCATTATTTTTCATCATGCTGACATTTTTGGTGTTTTTGGGTTTTTTATTGTGTTTTTTTTTTTTTTTCTGGAGAGAAAGAGGGGGGTGGGGGGTGGGGGGGGGGGGTTATGGAGATAAGTTCATCTACCTCTGACGACTAAAGCTAAGTTAGTTATGGGCTGACCTCTAATTTTGCTGTTTCAAACCATTTGTTGATATTCTATATTTTCAGAAATATCTTAAAAAAATGATAAACACTAAAGCAAGAGATAAGTGAGATGGAAAATGTAGGAAGACGGGTAAAGAATTCAAAAGCCAAGAGCTATGACCTACAGGTCCTTCCAACATTATAAGAATTCCGTCATTTTTTTTTTTAATTTAGTAGTTTCTTTTTTCTCCCCGGAAACACAAAGGACCTGAATGTTATGGTGGGGTTCTGTTTTTTTTTCACTGGGAGATTGAACAATAGAACAAAAGAGGAACAGCTATCGTTAAGTGTAATATATTCAAAAAAAAAAAAATTGTAATGTATTCGGTTACGTGAGGCACGATAATAGCTTCCACCAAAAGATGGTTTTTGTACAACTAAAAGCTAGCCAGAGTGGGGCAATTTTCTTAGATTATTGTTATTTTAAAAAAAAAATCCCCGTTTTGGAGTCCTTTTTTTGGCTTCCGAGTTTATAGTCGCCGCACACTCCTTGTGCGGCGACTGCTAAATTTTTTTTTTCCCAACGTGTGCAGGTTTGTGTCAAGAGGACTTTTGTGCAATTTCAAAAACAGTGTGAGAGTCACCGCACAAGCTTTGTGCGGTGACTCTCACAATTTGCCAAAAATTGCATTCTGAAATTTTTTTTTTTTTTTAGTTGAGGGGGGCTTTTGTGCAATATGGTGGCAATTGTGAGAGTAACCGCACAAAGCTTGTGCGGTTACTCTCATAATTGCCCAAAAATTGCCATCTAGCCCCCAAATGTTAAAGAAAAAAAACGTAAAAAAAAAAATTTGCTGGTATTGTTAGGTTAGCAATTAGTTAATTTATATCAAAAAAATAAATTAGTATTTCCAAAAAAAAATTATTCTCTTAATTAATTACTTGAATAATTCTTCTCTTAATAATATCAATTATTATTTTCATATTGTAAAAAATAAGAAAAAAAGTTAATTCACAACTAGTGAATTGTATGTATTTATCTTAATTAATTACTTGAATTACTTGTTAATCCTTAAAAATGTATCTTAAAAAATTAATTATTTATTTATAAAAATAAATTATTATGGTATGTTAATTCACAAGTTGGGAATGGTTTAGGTAATTCACAACTAGAGAATGGTATTTATTTTTTAAGTTAATAGTTAAAGAAATAAATTATTTATAAATAATGGTATGTATTTGTCTTAATCCATTATGCTTTGCGAAATAATTTTTTTTTTTTAGTTTAGGGGGACTTTTGTGCAATATAGTGTAAATTGTGCGAGTCACCGCACAAGCTTTGTGCGGTGACTCTCACATTGAAGTCATTAGAGGGGTATGGACAAATTGAGAAAGCAAGTACAATCCGCTGCTAAAATTCGGCGTTTCTTCCGGAAGTAATTCACGTTAAAGGGGTATGCTTTCAGCCATAAGACCAAACATTGTTGAAGAAATTAAGTTCGTCAACCCTACATGCGGAAAGTCATTTTTTTTAATTCAATCAATCTTAAACTGAACATGCAACTTTAATCAATTAAGTCATTCTTTTATGTCAATTTTTCATACGAAGAAGAGTTAAATGGATAGGTTGAGAGTCCAATAGCGAATTTTGTGGTTACCTGACTATTATTTAAGTCATGGATGAATCTAGCAACTTTCTTTTAAATAATTTATATTACCCTAACAACCACGGTCCAAATGGCTTTCAATGTGAGAGTCACCGCACAAAGCTTGTGCGGTGACTCTCACAATTTACACTATATTGCACAAAAGCCCCCTAAACTAAAAAAAAAAAAATTTATTTCGCGGAGCATCATAGATTAACACAAATACATACCATTATTTATAAATAATTTATTTCTTTAAGGATTAACTTAAAAAATACATACCATTCCCTAGTTGTGAATTCTCTAAACCATTCCCAACTTGTGAATTAACATACCATAATAATTTATTTTTATAAATAATTAATTAATTATTTTTAAGATACTTTCTTAAGTATTAACAAGTAATTCAAGTAATTAATCAAGATAAGTACATACATTTTCCTAGTTGTGAATTAACTTTTTTTTTTATTTTTTACAAGATGAAAATACTAATGATATAATTAAGAGAAGAATTATTCAAGTAATTAATTAAGAGAATAATTTTTTTTAAAAATACTAATTTATTTTTTATAGAAATTAACTAATTGCTAACCTAACAATACTAGCAATTTTTTTTTGCTTTTTTTTTTTTAACATTTGGGGGCTAAATGGCAATTTTTGGGCAATTGTGAGAGTAATCGCACAAGCTTTGTGCAGTTACTCTCACAATTGCCACCATATTGCACAAAAGCCCCCCCTCAACTAAAAAAAAAAAATCAGAATGCAATTTTTGGCAAATTGTGAAAGTCACCACACAAAGCTTGTGCGGTGACTCTCACACTGTTTTTGAAATTGCACAAAAGCCCTCCTGACATACATCTGCACATGTTGGGTAAAAAAATTTAGCAGTCGCCGCACAAGGAGTGTGCGGCGACCATAAATCCGGAAGCCGAAAAAAAAGGACCCCAAAATGGGGACTTTGTTTTAAAATAACAATAATCTAAGAAAATTGCCGCCAGAGTGGTTGCCTTGGGAAGAAACATGTAATACCAAGGACCTTTAGGGGTATTCCGGTAATTTGGGATGGTTGGGGTGAATATGTAAAGTGAAAATTATGAGGGACTTGAGTGCAAATTTTATAATTGTTTTCTTTAACCCCCAAAGACTAGGGTTCCTCTTTTCTTTTCTTTCATTTTTCTTTCTTCCCTCTTACAAAAACACCTCTCTATTGGTTTCCTCTCTCTCTCTCTAAATCTCTCTCCCAATTCTCTCTTGAAGGAAGAAGTGGAGAGCTCCACTCTCAAGGGGATACAAGTGGAAGAAGTCTTAAAGTCCCCATCCAAGGTATTTTTTCCCTCAAAGCCTAATTTTGCTTTCTTTGTTTTGGTTTATGTAAGGATGGGTAGATTAGATGGGGGATTAGAGAGTTTTGGGTTGTCTATGCTTTAATGGCTTGGTGCTTAGTGTTATTAGTGTATGGGTAAGTGAGTTGTTTGGTTGCTTTCTTATGATGGATTTTGAGTGAAGAACTTTGAGAGATTATGTATGATTTATGGGTGTGATTCATGTTTTGTGAAGTATATGGGGTTTATATACTGTTTTCTTGACTTAATATGCTAGTTTGGAGTTAATTTGGTGATTTGATGATGTTGGATGAAGTTGGAGAGAGTTGGGGGCGAGAAATCGTGTTGCAAGTGCAGTCTGGGTACCAGGCCCGACTCCAACCGCACCCGCGGTTGGAACCGCGGCTGGAGTGATCAAGCATCTGACCATGGCCGTGGCATAGGTCGTGCCGCAGCCAAGCTCATGGGTGCGAGCCGCAGGTCAGGCCAGGCGAGCCGCAGCCGCAGCTCGAGCACTACCTACCCGTGGCTCAACCTTTTAGGAGTCGCAGGTGCCTCCTAGTGATCCGCGGGCGCGGATCACCCTGGTCCACCCGTAGATCGCTTTCTTGTGTTCTTTCGTCTCGTTTTGAGCACAGAGTCTTAAATTAAGCACTAACTGTTGTTTCTTGTTAGTATTAGTGTATAATTGAATGTTTATTTGCATGTTTTAAGCGAAGAGCGCGGCCTACGTTTTGTGAAGCATTGAGATAGCTCGGATCAAGGTAAGTAGGACTTGTATCCCTTGGATTTTTGGAGAATGATATTGTCAAAGTTTGATTGTTTTGAAATTATATTTGCTATATTAAATGGCTTGATTGTGATTATGTTTTCTTTTTACTTTGACTCGACAATATAAGATATAACTGAATTATTTGAACGATGAAGTGAATATGTGCATGTATGATGTTATATGAGTGACCAAACTGACCGGGTGATAGTCAGTAGGACCGAACTGACTGGGTTAAAGTCAGTTTAACCAAGCTGACCGCGTTAAAGTCAGTCTGACCGAACTGATCGGGTAAAAGTCAGTATGATCGGGCAACCGGGTTACAGTGAATGACTGGATATCCAAGCTTTGTTTGAATGAATTGAACCTTTGTCTGATTGCAATGATGCTTTGTTTAAGTGTATTGTCCGGTTTTGATACTTGATACTGGATTTGTGATTAATTGTGCATTGTTTAGCTCCTGCGTACTTATATGAACGATTAACTGTGTGTTTTTTAACGTAGCTATATGTATAAAACTTTCAAGCTGCAAGGTGATGTTTTTGCCACTTACTGAGTGATTTGTCACTCACCCCTTTATTGTTGACATGCAGTGCTTAATGGTTTGGTAGCGGTAGAGTGTGCTGGCACTCAGAATTAGTAAGGTGATCGGGTGGTCTTAATCTAGCAATGATTTTTTATTTATGCTCTTAGGCTATGTTCATACTCTCTTATGTTAGGTTAAGACTTTAGTAAATATAATGGACATTTGGTATTGTGTATATAAAGCTTTGAAGGATATTATTGTGGATGACAATGTACTTGTATTTAATAATATCATTTGACTTGGGATATTGCTAATGGCTTGGTATTTGTAATATTGGGGATGTTTATGTTAGATGATTGGACTTTTGAGCCTTGTGACTCAGCATAGTCTGGATCACGGCGGTATTATGTCTCGAGTACAGGGACGTGACATTTTATTGGTATCAGAAGCTTAGGTTACGATGACTGGAACTTGGGTTGCAATCGTGTCATTGTTTAGAAACTTAAGAAATGATCATTAGAACTTAAGTTTTCTCTCTTCTATGTTTATGAGTCTAAGATATGATCATCAAGTATTAAGGTTTTGTTAGCCTAAAGCTTTAATTTACGATTGTTAGTATTTTAAGGTGCGACCTCTAGAATTAAGTTTATGATTCCTAGTTTGAAGGTTATGATCATCTATGATAAGAGTTTAGGTGGTGATTATGAGATATTAGGTTATGATTACTAAAGTATAGGTCATGATCACAAGAGCTTTAAGTGATAATCATCTTAGACTAAGTTATGAATCTTTAGATAATAAGTTTATGATCATATATGTATAAAGGCTTAAGGTTTGAACTTTCTTAGAGTTTAAGCTTTGATTTATCGAAGCTTAAGTTTGAATCTTATGAAATTTATGGATTGATCTTTATTAGAATCTAAGTGAAAATTTTAGAGCTAAGTTTGAACTCTATTGAAATCTAAATCTAGGTTTTACTAATGTCTAAGTTTGAATCTTCTTATAACTTAGGTTTGGATTTTAATCGAGCTCAAGTGTGAATTTTGTTAAAGCTTAAGTTTAAATCTTATGAAAGTCTAAGTTTGATCCCTATTTGAAGCTTAAGTTTGGACCTTTTTTTATGTTAGTTGGTTAAAATTTGAAACTATTAGTTTGCTTGTATCAAGTGTACCTTAAGTAGTAATTAGGATTGATGATGTTTTCTTTTGTGATTGATTTTGATAATTGTGGCTATCGATCTGTTACATTAGGCGCACTACATTGTATTTGAGGTGTATTAAATAGTTGAAGTGTTATTGGTGGTTAAATGTTATTGAATGGATGGATCGATATTTACGGTAGATGTTTGTTTGTCTATGCTTCCGTAATTAGGATAGATCGATATTATGATAGATGTTTATTTATCCATGTTTATGTAGTTGGGAATAGTTAATGTTTATAGGATATCTAAAGTTGTATGTTTTTTGTACCCTCTTAACTATGAATATTGTTGAATATTGGAATAATTAGTGTATACGTTGAACAAGATATTGAAGCTAGTTTATTCACACTTTGGATGGCCAACCTTAGTGTGAGTCGACTTAGTTATTGACGTTTGTGCTCGAGTACATAGTTGTGGCAAGTGATAGTTGCTATTTGAGATCTTTGATAGATTGCTATTAGGAAGTATAGTTCTAATATCGCTCGTATCACAGAATGCCGCCAAGACGTGGACCAAGAGTGGAAGCTTTCGAGGATAGGAATGGTAAAAGTATAGTGGAGACACCTGATGTACCCATGGAAGACATAGGCCTAAACGAAGAAGAAGATGACGAAGAGATGAACGTGCCACTTGAGAGTTTCATGGCCGATGCTCGACGAACCGCTCGTAGACCTAGAGAAGAGAGAACTTCCCAAGTGACTCCTCTTGTTCGACCAGAGAACGTGACTCCTATCGCTCCTCAATTGGACCCGACTACTCTTGCCATTGCTTATCAAGTCATGCAAGGATGGCAACACCACCAACAATAGCACGAGGAAATCGAAAAGAACATGAAGAAGATAAAAGTAGCATCCGATATCACTTCAAAGAGCTTAGCAAAGGTTAACGTCCCTACTTTTGATGGGAGTTCAAATCCAGATAAAGCAGAAAGGTGGTTGGCACAAGTAGAGAAGAAATTTCATACAATGCAAGTACCGGATAACATACGACCTCAAGTAGTGACTTCTTTCTTAGTAGGCGAGGCCGAAAAATGGTGGGACGGTGTGGCACTAAATTTGGCCTCCTCGAGGCACATCTTGATATGGAGTGATTTCAAGAAGATTTTTCTTCAACACTACTTTTCCCCTGACTATTCGTATCCAAAAGATTCAACGATTCAACCAACTCAAGCAAGGCTCTATGACTAGTTGGGGAATACTATAGCGCTTTTCTTTCGTTAGGTCGTTTTGTTCCCTCTACCATGGCGGACGAGACAATGAAGATGTAGCTTTTAAAGGCGGTTTGAATGGTCGTATTCAATCCAAAATCTCGAGCAACTTCTACGTATCATGTGATCAAATGTACGAAAACGAGTTTGGATGCAGAGCAGGACATAAGAAGGAGTGACACGGAGACAAGACAACTAGAGAGTGAGCCATTCACTGGCCAAGACCAATCTTCACATGATTTGGAATCTTTCAATCGGTGAGATCACCCCAATCGGGTTCAGCTTGTAGATATTGTAAGAAGTTCCACAAGGGCGAATGCAAGTTTAAGGCACGTGTTTGTTTTGGATGTGGTCAAGTAGGATACAAAGTGAGCCATTGTCCGAATGTTAGACCAGATACAGGTACATAAGTTTCGAGGCCGAAACTTTTTATAAGAGGTGAAGAATGTAATACCAAGGACCTTTAGGGGTATTCCGGGAATTTGGGATGATTGGGGTGAATATGTAAAGTGAAAATTATGAGTGACTTGAGTGTAAATTTTATAATTGTTTTCTTTAACCCCAAAGACTAGCATTTGTCTTTTCTTTTCTTTCATTTTTCTTTCTTCCCTCTTACAAAAACACCTCTCTATTGGTTTCCTCTCTCTCTCTCTAAATCTCTCTCCCAATTCTCCCTTGAAGGAAGAAGTGGAGAGCTCCACTCTCAAGGGGATACAAGTGGAAAAAGTCTTAAAATCCCCATCCAAGGTTTTTTTTTTTCCTCAAAGCTTAATTTTGCTTTCTTTGTTTTGGTTTATGTAAGGATGGGTAGATTAGGTGGGGGATTAGAGAGTTTTAGGTTGTCTATGTTTTAATGGCATGGTGCTTAGTGTTATTAGTGTGTGGGTAAGTGAGTTGTTTGGTTGCTTTCTAATGATGGATTTTGGGTGAAGAACTTTGAAAGATTATGTGTGATTTATGGGTGTGATTCATGTTTTGTGAAGTATATGGTGTTTATATGCTGTTTTTTTACTTAATATGCTAATTTGGAGTTAATTTGGCGATTTGATGATGTTGGAGAGAGTTAGGGGTGGGGAATCGTGTTGCAGGTGCAGTCTGAGTGCTAGCTGCGCCCGCGGTTGGAACCGTGACTGGAGTGACAAAGCATTTGACCGGGGCCGCGACATAGGCCGCGTCACGGCCAAGCTCGTGGGTGCGAGCCGCGAGTCAGGCCAGGCTAGCCTCGGCTGCAGCTCGAGCACTGCCTACCTGCGGCTCAACCTTTTGGGAGCCGCGGGTGCCTCCTAGTGATCCGCGCTGGTTCACTTGCGGATCGCTTTCTTGTGTTGGCTTTCATCTCGTTTTGCGCAGAGTTTTGAGTTAAATACTAACTATTATTTCTTATTAGTACTAGTGTATAATTGGATATTTATTTGCATGTTTTAGACGAAGAGCGCGGCCTACGTTTTGTGAAGCATTGAAATAGCTCGGATCGAGGATAAGTGGGACTTGTATCCCTTGGATTTTCGGAGAATGGTATTATCAAAATCCGATTGTTTTGAAATCATATTTGTTATATTAAATGACTTAGATTGTGATTATGTTCTCTTTTTACTTTGACTCGACAATATAAGATATAACTGAATTATTTGAACAATGAAGTGAATATGTGCACTGTATGATGTTATATGAGTGGCTCGAACTAACCGGATTAATAGTCAGTCTGACCGAGCTGATCGGGTTAAAGTTAGTCTAACCGAACTGACCGGATTAAAGTCAGTATGACCAGGCAACCAGGGTTACAGTGAATGACTTGGATATTCCAGGGCTTTAGTTTGAATGAATTGAACCTTTGTCTGATTGCAATGATATTCTGTTTAAGTGCATTGTTCGGTTTTGATACTTGATATTGAATTTGTGATTAATTGTGCATTATTTAGCTCCTGCGTACTTATATGAACGATTAAATGTGTGTTTTTGAATGTAGCTATTTGTATAAAACTTTCAAACCGCAAGGTGATGCTTTTGCCACTTACTGAGTGATTTGTCACTCACCCCTTTATTGATGACATGCAGTACTTGATGGTTTGGTAGCGGTAGAGTGTGCTGACACTCGGAATTAGTAAGGTGATCAGGTGGTCTTAATTTAGCAATAATTTTGTATTTATGCTCTTAGGCTATGTTCGTACTCTCTTATGTTAGGTTAAGACTTTAGTAAATATAATGGACATTTGGTATTGTGCATGTAAAGCTTTGAAGGATATTGTAGTGGATGACAATGTACTTGTATCTAATAATATCATTTGACTTAGGATATTGCTAATAGCTTGGTATTTGTAATATTGGGGATGTTTATGTTAGATGATTGGACTTTTGAACCTTATGACTCAGCGTAATCTGATTACGGCGGTGTTATGTCCCAGACATAGGGTGTGACAAAACATGATTTTGCAAATAACCCTTTAGCATGTTAAAAGTCATGCTCATTTTCCTTCAACAATGGTTTTGTTGTTAGCTATGTAAATGAGGAAATGATTGCTATACACTTGTTGTAGAACTGTGTAAGAAGTAAGTGCGCCATCCTTGCTAGGACTGAAAACCACAATTAACTCATTCTTTTTCTTCTTCTGTGTTTCACAATTCACTCATTGTGATTTTCCTTTAATAGGAACAGAATTCTAATTTGGCTCCTTTTCTTAGCATGTTTGCGAGTACTCTACATCCACTAAAAGTTAAAGCATAAAGTACGTAGAAAGTTTTCTAAATATCATAATGACTGCACAAATCAATTCATTACCTGATTGGTGAAGGATGTTACTACCAAACCAAAATAAGTAGAGTCATTGCACTTCAACCAAGATTTAGCCAATGTGCTGGTGTGTGTTAACAAAATCTCTCAAAATATGTCAGTGATTAATTCATACTTTGATCACCCTGATCATCTTTCAAGTGTCCTAGCACATTTTCTAATGAAAGATAAATTAGCTAGCCGATTGTGAAATGCCTAATTTCCAAACAAGTAATGCTCCAGGAGCAATATAGGCTTCGACAAGAAGAGTATTCCAAGGCAATCTGTAATAAGAGAAATTCAATTCACAGAATGAAGTTTTATGAAGTAAAATTTTCTTTATTAACCTAATGTAAAGCTGCACAGGTATCTGAGTATCAATTTTCTGAAATGTCACTTTTTTCGAACATCACGAAACATTTATCCAATCGCATCATTTTTGTAAAACATTCCTTAATGCACCGTTCTTTATTTTTATGTGATTGTGATGTTTGACTTAGAAATCAACTTAGGTTTCATTCATACAGTGTAAAAGTTTCCGACAATCAGATAATGGAAGCACAACCTCATTAATCAATTTATGAATTTAAAATCTAACAGAGACTTTGAACCAATTGCCAAAAACAATTTACATCACCCTGCTTATCACCCATGTAAACATCTTAATAATAAGATCATGTATAACTATCTATGAAGATTCAATATACTTCTAACAGGTAGAATGTTGTTTATATGCACAAAATGAACAAGCATACAAGGAACAGAAATTGAATTTAATCAATATGATCATCAGAACCAAAGTTATGGTCGCCACCATAGGTTTCCTTGTTCTAACTCCAAAAAAAAAAAAAAAATGCTGCAGAATAGATAAAAGATAATGGAAAAGTCAAAGAAATGATTTGTCATGCCAATAACCAATAGGATTGTGCCTGAGTTTGCATTCAAAAGCAAAATAGAAATGACAATATAAGAAGGAAAAAAATCCTTATTTTACACAATTGAGACTGTTGCATTTGGTGGATAGAACATACATATATCCTAGAAGAAATTCAGCAATATAGCGAAACTATTGCACCAAGCATTGCCATTGCCCCATCTTCCAAAACATCATGCAACACACAAATTTGTTCCCCAAAAAAAAAATCAGAAATCAATCTAAATTTCTGTATTTTCTTGTTGAAAATTCAAGGAAAACAAGAAATTTGTATTGTGGTGCAGGCTGATTGGACAAGCACCAAGAGTCAGATACTATAGTATTGCTGGATCCTGGAACAAAAGCACTGCGGGGACAAAAAAGAAAAACAAAAGAAAAAAGAACAAAATCCTTGCTGCAAGGACTGGCGGATTTTACGATGACTTTTTCTTCACATTCTCTTACGAGTTCTGAGAAGTCATCTCAAATCAAAACCTTTTAAGCACAATGGAGACATGGAAGAAATAGTTGAGAAATGAAAAAAGATGGTGGCTGCAGACTGTTGTGCTTTAAATGAACTCATAAAAATAACAGATGAAATAGCTAGTTAGGTGAGCATAGCGTATCAGATACAAGAGTATTTGGTTGGTTAGATTTCTTTCTGATAGAGTTTGTGATATTGAATATAGAGTTACAGCGCAAAAGTTATATCAATATCTTAAGCTAAGTTTAACATGTTGAATTCGATTAAATATCGCCAAATCATGTTGTTGCACTTGCCCACCTGATTAATATTTTGAGGCTAAACTAATGAAGCAAATTACATTATTTGAAGAAATGATGTTATCTCGAGGTTTCTAACACAGTTAATATTAAGGCTTAATTTGTCCTTCCGCATGTTCGGTTATTGAGGATAAGCAATAGTACCCATCCCCCTTACCTTCTTCTACCAGCTCCCGCCCCCAACACCACCAAGAAAAATTAAGTGATGGCATTCTTTAATCATATAAATTATAGATTCGACTTTGATGAAACGAATATAAAAAAGAATAACAAGTCACTTCGTGTTTCTGACAAAAATAGTTCTTGAAAAGAAAGTAATGAAATTTTCTTTTTCACTAGAAACAGTCAATCAGTATGAATCTAATGTGTTCAATTTTCATCCAATAGAAAACATAACGAGCCTATGAAATTATTTGCATATCGCTATTAAATTAAGCAATTTAATTAAAAATTTGTCTGTGCAAGACTTATTGAAAATATTAGAGAAAACTTTGGATCCACCTTATGTGCATGCATGCTGGAACTTGGCTTTGGCAAATAACCCGTGAAGCCTAAAAAGTGCTTTCCGTTTTGGAAGTAATCTTGGAGTACCTTTCTCCGAAGAATAGTTAATCAATCCAGGTACCTTTTACTCAGGGTTTGTGTGATATCAAGGATCCCATGGGCATTTTAATAATTATGACCTCATGGGCACATGGGTGAATTGAAAACTCTTGAGGGACTTGTTTGCAATTAATGTAATTTGTTTCCCATACCCAAAAACTAGGGCATTTTTATCTCTTCAATTTCTTTCTCCTTCTTCTTCAATTTTTCTCTCCTTCCCTCTCTAAAGTTTCTCTCCACTTCTTCCTCTTCTTGAAGAATGACTTGAAGAGCCCAACTTCCATTCACCGAGGGGATCAAATAGAAACCCTTTCGAATCTCTCATTCAAGGTAATTTCTCTCAAAGCCCATCTTTCTTCTTTTGCTCTAATATGTAAGACTTGGTAGTTTGAATGAGAGCTTGGTGGGTTTTGGATTGCTTATGCTCTATTGGCTTTGTTCTTTGTGATGCTAGTGTGTGTGTGTGTGGGATTATTGGTGGTTTTGATAGGAAAGATGTTGGGTGAAGAATCTTGAGGGTTAATATGTGATTCTTGGGTATGATTCATGATATATGTTGTATATTGTGTTAATGTGGTATTTCCTTGACATTTTGGGATTGGTTTAGTGCTTGGATTGTGTTGGATGCAGATGAAAAGTCTTGGATTTGGTTTTGGAGAGTTGCAGGCTAGTCTACCTCACGATCTGGGGCTCGTGCAGCAGATGACGCCACGGATCGTTGTGGGTTACTCTCTGGTGCCAACCGTGATCTCAGCTGCACCGCGGCTGACACTGAGATTGGAGGTTGTAGGCCTTTGACTCGAGCCGTGGCAACAGTCGCGCCGCGGTTGGAACTACGACTAGGGTCTAGTGTGAGCTGCGGAGCGACTGACGCCACGGATCACACCAACATTGTGCCCTTTTTACTTTGTTTTGCATTTTCAATTAGATATAAGCCTCTATTTTGATTCATTGGTAGCATTAGTGTATGATTAAGTGTTATTTGTGTGTTTAGACGAGGACGGTGTCTACCCCACTCCAATTATCTAAACTAACTTTTGGATCGAGGTAAGTACTACTTGAATCTCGTTGCCTTTGAAATGTATTTTGTCAAGCTTGCTAATTGGAAATGATAAATTCTATACAATTCGGCTTGAGTTTGGTTATATAGTGTTTTTACTATGAAATGAGAATACGTGATTTATTGATAATTGTTTGAATAATGAAATATTTGAGCTCTTGTATGAAATGGCTTATAACGGGAATAGCTCCTTAAAATGGTGATTGTGATATAGCCTTTGAAATGTACTAACCGGATAAAAGTTAGTTTTAAACCGAACCAACCGAGTGAAAGTTGGATTCAAACCGTGTTAACCGAGTCGTAGTTAACAACTGGATATTCATGGTCATTTATCCACTAACCATTTGAATTCTCATTGTTTTGTGCCATGGCTAAGAATGTGCTTTGTAATGCTTATGAAATGATCACGTATTTTATGAATGATGTGATCTTTGGCTTTTGTATTGGAAACTATATATGTGTGTGTAACAACCTCAAGCTTTAAAGAGGTCATTTACTACTTATTGAGTGATTTGTCACTCATTCCATTCCTTGACTTCGCAAGGGATGAATTCATTGAGAAAGATTGGCATGACTTTTGAGCCTCATAGTTTATAGTTAATATAGACTTAGATGAGGTTATTTTTGTTCATTAATATATAGTCATATTTTTGGATAGCTAGGTTATACATGTAATTTCCCCCAATTATTTTGTTAGGGGGTCATGGAATTGTATATGAATGATGACTCTCTTGAAAGAATGAAATAATCTTCCTATGGGGAATTATTGTGTTAAGTTAAGATTTATTATTTAATGTTTTGTATCGGCGAACTTTGTGTTCTAACGTAGTCTAGAACATGACGAGCTTGACCCAAGCCAGCTTCACCATTTTACTTAGGAATGGTAAACTCGTTGTACTTGCCGCATACTACAAGTGAATTGGTCCTCGATATTCAACTTGGTGACCAACACTAAATTAAAATAACCAAAACGAATTGTTGATACAAAATGTAACCAAAGTTTTTCATGAGTGTATGTTTCTGGTAGAGGCTACACTTTTCTAGCTTAAATTCACTCATTTCACAAGCTGCACAAGAAGAGAATGGCAATGGGAAGCCGGTCGCTCAATTCCATGGGAATAAAACATAAAACAGAGTAATGAAATCGAAAAACAATAATTCTTCAGGAAATATGAGAACGATTTAAAGTCAATTCGCTTGCCACATATAAGAGTTTACAAAACCAGAACAAAGAAGAGGTGTACTAATGAAGATTAGTTGCGCTGTTGGTAGACTGCTCAGCAATAAGCACACGAAAAGACCAATTCAACCAAAAATTTTACATTAAATTTATATCAGAATGAACATATCACTACAAAAACGACAAGATAACTTGAACTCAAGAGGCTGCCACAGTATAACTGTCTTTTGCCTCCATCAATTCAACCCGCTTTAGCACAATGAGAAACCACCTCCAACTCTAAATGGAAAATTTTCCAAGTGCGTGCCCTGCAAAACTGCAATTCAACAGCAGAAAGTACTGTATTATAGCTCCTAACTATCCCCCTCCAACCTTAAAAACAGCAGGGCTAAAAAATTTCTACATCCCCTAGTTCAGTACATCTGAATCATTATAAGCCATACACTGAATAACCACTAAAAAATTTTTCAAAGCATTTAAGATATTGTGATCCCCAAAGATGACAAAATTTCATGAAAGGTTAAAAACCCAACCATGTAATTCTAAATTCTAGACAAGAAAAGAAGAATTCCGGAAAGAATGCGTCACAAGATTATGTCACCTTTTGCTGCAAGAAATGTGGATGGTACAGATCCAACTATACATTTACATGATTCTGGCATGGTACATAAAAATGGGAAGAACAGATTATTAAGATGAAGCAACTCTATATGAAGTTACAGTAAGACCTAGATGGTGATCTAAAAAAGCTAACTGCGCAATCGTTTCCTTTCACTACCCTCTTCAGTGTAACCCTGCATATAACACAAAGGAAAGAAATCGTTATTAACTCACATTACAGCAAATCAAAAATTACCCAGATTAAGGCACTAGATAAAAAGTTCCACCAGCCTTAAAGTGATTCATGTGAAATAAACAGGAAGTAGAAAACATAACATTGACTTCAGTTAAATTTTCCTAAACCAGGGAGTCTTTGTGAAACCCCAAAAAACCAAAAGTGATATACAAGGGTAAGTATCTGGCAAAACGTTATTGCTTTATATTCACAAAAACTCAAAACCCACCACCACCACTACCAGCAGAAAGCCCCATGCATGACTATAATCATTTCCAAGATCAAAGAACCCATTAGATGTTTTGACAATAATGTTTTGACAGACAGATGTCTACCATATTACAAGAAAAGAAGGCAAAAGCTGCATACCGCTGCATCCTTTCGGAAATCTTCAGCAGAAGGCACACTGGTCTCTGACCTGCATTTAGCATGTATTATGGGACCTAACTGGGACCTATCCATTCCAGCTGTTGAACCAGTTGGTGCATTCATATAGACAGCACCCTTATACATCCATTCCTCAGTCTCATCGCTATAAAAATCATCAAAGGGCTCTCCACATAATGCACAAACTTTCTGGTCATCATCAGCAGGAACAGCCATTTCTTCATCATCATTCTTTTCCAAAGCATTCTCAGTGGGTAAAAAGCTACGAACTGCATCAACTCCCAATGCCTCTGCATTCCTAAGCCACATGTCAACCCTCACAAACCAGTTACGAGAGGGCTTCTGCTTGTTTTTAGATTTACGGTTCCTCTTGACATGCCAATCCATGTGACTGCTGTGGGCCTCTTGGCATTTGAAGCGAACTCCGCATGCCGTGCATTGTCTGGGAAGTTCAGCATATAGAGCTGTTATTGCCGATTCACGGCGCACCTTGAGAGTATCTTGATTGAAATCAAGTACCGCAGAATCCTAGACATCAAACAACATCATTAAGAATCACAATTTGTTCAACAAAATTGAAAACAAAATCAACTCTTCCGATAATATTGAGCAGGAACATATACCTGCAGGGGATCTTCTTTTGTTAAAGAGATCAACCCTTGGGCCATTAGTGAATTAAACAAACCAGAAAGGGCACCACCTGCTGGAGGATTAGGTCCTATTGGCAATGGATTTTGGGTGATGGGTAGCATTGTGGAAGAGACAGGAGGAAGACCTTGTAAAGGAGGCAAAGCTCCCCCAGGTAAATGCAATGATGAATTAACAACACTTGGAATAGGCATAGACGAGTGAACATTAGGAATTACATTCTGCAAGCCTGTACCCATGGGAGCAGGAAGAACATGTGCTTGAGGAACAAATCCATGACTCAGAGGTCTAATTAAATTAGAAGATGGTAGATAAGGAACAGGTGGAACCATATGCTGATGTGCATCTTGAGATGGTAGCGGTAGTGATGGCGGTGGTGGTTGTGGTTGTGGTTGCGGTTGTGATAAATTCACATGCGGATGGACTTGCAAATTTGGAGGAATGAGCCCTTGGTGATGATTTGAAGGTTGAGGCATGTTGATCTGTAGTTTGCTTTCAATAGAACCTAATTGTGGCCCGGGCAAATTAGACACTCTCTTACCTGGATGATCAGCAATATTTGGCTGATATCCAATCTTTTCACGTGTCGGAGGACTAACATAAGAACCATGAATATTTACAGAAGGCAGGAATCCCGTTGAAGCAGGTTTGGCAACATATTGCATTTCAGAAGTCAATGAATCAAAACCAGAAGAAGCAATTCTTGATGCTACAGCAGAGGGCCCTAGAATTCGTGGATCTGCATTTGGAACATTGCCTATTAAAGGAGGCTTTTGTTGCTGTGAAGATGGTATCCCCATGCCTGAAAAGGACATTTGAGAACTCCCTCTGCTCCCTTTGATGCCAAAATGGTGCTGAGATGACCGAACAAGAGTCTGAGGCACACTAAAATCCTCTTGAGGAAACTTTGAACCAGGAATCTGCCTACGCTCATTGCGGAATCCAGGAACCTTCTTAATTGCTCCATGAACAGACTGCCAGAAAGAATTCATGTTCAAGTATTTGAGAACATAAACCTTGTTACCCGAATAACATTTAACTTTTTTGTCTCAATATTGAATAACGTGACCAAACAGACATCACCCTATAAAATTCTTTAAAACGAATTCTTCTACAATATTCACTCTCTGGAACCTTATAGTAGTATTTCTCATTAATAATCATACTTTGACTAGCCTAAAAGAAACTCATATTTTGACTAAACAAAGTATCCCTCTTCAGAAAGTTCCACCTTGCGTGCTAAACTATAACATCTAATTATTATAACCACCAAAAGATTATGCTCAATAAATTTTCAATGGCATGTAATGCACTATAGAGCCAAAACAGCCGTAAACTAAACTATAGATGAAGGGAAATGCTGAATTGCAGAATTCAAAAGTCACATTAAAAATGTCAGTTAAGCATTCAATATTTTCTAGACTCAGAAACTGGTTGGCAAAAGTTCAAATGTCTAATGCATGTCAACTAATTTCACAAATTACGATCAACAATATAGAGTTTAGCACAGAGATACTAAAGCAAAATCAGGAAGACCTAATGGAGCATACACTGATTGCAGAAACATCCTCAGTCACTGACGAGTCACTAAATGGCTGCTTAGACCAGTTGCTTCCTGAAACTGAAGTCACTAAAGGCGGATCAGGATGTCTTCCAAAGCCAGCTTTTGCCCTTAAATTTGCTGAAGATGGGATAGATGATGAAAATAGGTCATTACCACGATTGCTATCCCCCAAAGTTGGGCTCATATCCTCCCAATTAAATTCTTCCTCCTCAGTATTTTGCCATGTCTTCAAAGATGCATTTTTATTAATGCCATTTACATTGAGGTGATCAACCTTTAGATGATTTACATGGGGATGATCAACCTTTAGTTTATGAGTTGGTGCCTTTAGCCTCTCATCAATTCCATATGCATCAATCAAAGCTCTTGGCCTCTGCAGGTCAATACCATTGCTATGTCTGTATGCAGGAGTTTCAAATTTCAGACTGGTATCATTAATCGAAGGATTCCTTTGCCAATTATTTGCCTGAACATGTCTGCCAGAAGTTCTACCGAGCCCATATTCAAATCCAGAATAAGATGGTGAGGCCTTTTCAGCTGCTCTTCTGGGAGAACCATCCATAGGAATATCATCAAGTGAAGGTGATAATGACCTGGCATGTTTGACTCCATATGGAGAGGAGGATCTTGCAATCTTGGCAGCCGAAGGAGGGAGCAGCTTTACAGTTCCAAGGCCGGAGGCTGAATTGCCCACATGATCACTCGAGCTCAACCTTTCAGCTATAGCCTGTGCAAAAAATTAACTCTTCATAATCAGAATTATATTCACCATATCCATCGGTAGGTCTTTGCGATATATGTCTGATTCCAAAATACTTACTCTAATGGGCTGAATAAATTGCAAGTGATAAAACATAAATGGTACCTTCAACAATTGCTTTACAAACTTATGCACATAACAGATGCACACAGAAAATGAGAGCCCTTTCAAGAAAACAAAGTTCCCCTCACCTCCAGATATTGTTCAGAAGACACTAGGAATTACATGATTTTTCATTTAGCATCATAAGACTTATTTATAAGTAAAGAGGTGAACAAAAAGAATTGCTTATGTTCAAGTGCCAAGATAGAATCAGGTTCAGTTCCACCTTCCCAGTTCCATATCAGTATTCTTGAGTGCCAATGCAAGTTAACAACTGAACAGGTGTAGCAATTCTGAGAAATACTTGATGTACAAGATAATATGCAGATACATCTGTTTTTACAACTGAACTGTGATAGCAGCAAAACAACCTTAAATGGAACAAATCAAGGGGTTATCATGATCACACTATCCACCAGAAAAAGAAAACAAAGCACTTTATGGATTCCAATGAATACACTTGTAGACCTATGCGAGCAAGTCAAATATCTTTGTAATAGAAGACTTCAGTAAATAAATAAATGGAGTGGACTTCCAACAGGTATATAACTAGTGGCAGGCCATAGAAAATACTCTATGCTATGCTCATAATTACCAGGATGTGCCAGGGTAACAGGCAAAGTGCAGATTCATATAACCATGCTAAAATTGGTGCACTGGTAATGTGGAACACTCTGCTCGCAGTACAGTTATTTTCCCCAATTCCAGCAAATATTCACGTGTTGATTGAGGAAGAGATAACTCATGAAATGAAGACATAAACACTTACTATCAAAATTTGAAGACATTTTACTGGCATATTTTTTCTTCTTAAATCATGTCACAGAGAAACAATTGAACTTGGTAAGAAATGACAATCTAATTATATTAGCATCATAACATTTTCATACATTAATGCTTAATTTGAATAAAGAGAGCCTGTGGGAAAGTGAAAGCGCAACAAAAAGTGAGGTTAAAAGAATTAAAGTTAAATTTCCTCTACATGTTTGCTTGACTAAATATGGAGTTAATGGTAATTACCAAATTTTTGTTTCTAATCAATTTTCTCCTATAAAACTGTGCAAATTTTTAGGACACAGGAAATAAAAAGGATGTGAGAAAATTCTACAATTTTCCAGTAAACCAAACACACAAATAAGAAAAACTAACTTTCCTTCACTTTCTTATACTTTTCCTGGCAACCAAAAACTATCCATGAAATATTGCACTCCAAAAACTACAAACTCCCATGAGGAAAACCAGCATGATGTGTGCAATTTTGCAAGTATCCTTCTAAGGTTCCTCACACAGAGAACAGCATGTTACACACTAGGTAATCAACTGTGCTTCCATTCCTGTACCACAAACAAATAAATCTTCCAATCATGCTGTCACTTCTTATGGGGTGACTCCTTTGCCTAAACACAGGGGGCATAGCCTTTTGGGAATCAAATACGAACTAGTGCATCAGTTACACCAACCTTTTTCTATTTAGACATGAACAAAAAATTTCACCATATTTAGGTTGTAGTTTCATATTTTAGATAGATAATCTTTGGAAAACCTAACTTGTTCTCACAGTGCTATAATCTTCGGAAAACCTAACTTGTTCTCACAGTGCTTTCAATAGGAAACTCCTTGACATCTCCTTCAAAAACAAGAAGACTGGGTATGCAAATACAACTACGGGCAAGTTAGTAGGAGACAATTACAACTACAGGAAGATTCATTTCATTTTGCAATTGGAATGTAATGGGCCAAAAGTGTGTACAACAAAAACACAGTATAGATCTAGTGGATAACTTGGAAATGGAAAGAAAGAAGAGGAAAAAGGGATACATAAGGCACATAAAAAAGGCAGATAATATCTTACAGCATCTGCAGTAGTATGCCCCAACTGACGTCTTGCTTCCAAATATTTCGGATTTACGTGTATGCCATGAGATGGTCGTGGCGATTCAGAAGCTCTTACAGAAGTTGAGCTGGAAGATTGATTATTTAATGAGGGAGAAAATTGTAAATGAGCCTCAATCTTCCGGAGTACAGATGGATGAAACACAGATGACCAGGTTTTAAAGAGGTGTCGCATTGAAGGATACATGGTAGGCTGCACTTGCCTATATGCCTCACAGAAGACCTTAACAAAAATAAATAGCATCCAGTCAGATCATAGAATCAATTAAGGCATTACAACTACATTACCGAAGTTAGACCCAATTAATTTGCTTACTTCTGGCAACCGAGCAGAGAAGTATCTCACATAATCCCTTCCAATATTCTTGACAATACTGTCCAAGAGATATAAAGAAGGCAGTTTTTGATCAACTGGGGCCTGAAAACAACAATTTACATATAATGAAGATTAAACATATTTGAAATACAAATGTTGCAACTCAAACATGAAAATAGCCACCAATTTTATGTCTTTTTCCCCTTTTTTTTTTTTTTTTTTTTGTGGTTGGGGTGTCTGATGGGGATGGAGAACCTAGATGAGCAATGATTTGGTAATTAAAAAAAAAATATTCCACAAAATCTTTCCAGCCAAAATCTTTTCCCTCCTTTAAGATGAAAGCACAAAAAACTAATTCTGCAAAATGGAAATTGAAAAAAGAAAAAAACTCATATCATGAACAGAACAAATTAAGAGATTTAGAAGTACTACAGCTTTAGAAAGTGGTCATGTCTTCCAAACACTGATTTTGTGGTACAATGACACATTAAAAGTATAACCAGCAGATGAACTTAAGATGAATTACAGATACTTGTAACATATAAGCCAATGTTTAGTACATATTGATAAACATGTAAAAGTCTCAGAAAATTGTCAAATATCAATTCAAAAGCATTCAAGAACTCATAACACAAACCTTGATTCCTAAAGCATCAACTAAATATAAATTTAGTTCAGTACCGAAAACATTGTCCACAAACAGAGACAAAGACAGACCCGTAGAGATTGTGACCCACAAGTAAGCACTGACCAGTTACAGCTCCTCAGAAACGCACACGTTATAAAATTTATTTAGTTAACCCGGAAAACAGAAGACAATAAACTACCAAACCCTCCCCTCAACCCCAAAAACCCAAAAAAAGAAAAAAGAGAAGGAGAGATATCATAAATCATAATCCTTGAGTTAAAGTACAGTTATCATTAAATACTCAGCCCAGAGTAATTTTCATCGTCTACATGTATCATGCATGATTAGATCATACGGTCACATGTTGAATATATCTCCAGCAAAAAGACATACACCGCAAGCAAGTTTTCCCGTGTCCAGATGCAGCAATCCAAGTTCCCAAATGTGGTTACACAAGAACAATACCATATCCTGTAACTTGAATTCAAATAATACTTGAAATTCTTCTTGCTTTGAAGTTCTCAAAGATATTGCAAATAACAACCCCAGACTATTTGGATTTGAAAAATTGAGCAGTCAATATGGTACCTTGAGTTAAAAGTTGCATACGACAGTTACAAACTGCCACTAACTAAAGACGCTAGTCGAATGGCATCAAAAATGAAGCTTAAAACAGCGCCCCAGGAGGAAGCATGCAACCCATGAGACACCTTTATTCATCAGTATATCCAGTGAACAAGTATAACACCAACTTCCATCAAATACAAGATGCAATCTAATCCTAATGAATATTCATCACAGATAACTAAAAGACAATTATACAGCAATATATATCCAATGAGAACACACAGCTTCCCTGTACTTGAGGTCAAGCAACTCAAACAAACTTTAACCACAAGTCAGGATCAAATACACAGTAAAAGCACCACAATAACGGAATCCAGTAAAATTCTTGGTAGTAAAAGCCAAATAAGTGCTTGTTAGTTGGCAAAGCACTGCAATAAAAGAAATCCTGTTTCAATATAATGAAAGAAATCTTGTTTCGGTATATTCTAAGGGTGACTCTTTCCATCATCCCAGAAGCAAGTTAAACTGATACTTATTAGGGATTTTGCAAGCAAGTTAAACTGATACTTACTAGGGATTTTGCAACGGTGCATTCTTTATGATTCTCCCAAAAAGTTCACTTAAATTGTTCTGAGATTCCATTTAACTTGTATTTTAAATTTGTGGTCAATGGTGTACCTGTCCATCCCTCTTTTGAAAACCAGCAAGGGCTCAAAAGAACAAATTTTTATTGTTATTGATCACCTCTCGCATTATACGTTCTCTCATCAAATGTTATGGAGCGCTGTGCTTATTAGATTCAAAAAACAAGTTTCAGTTGTCCGAAACACCCCACATCCACAAACTTGGAGAATATGAAAAAAAAAAAACAACAACAACAACAAAAAAAGAACACAAAAAGAAAAAGAAAAAAAGGGCAAATCTTGAAACTTATCCACAATACGACAGCACCATCTGAACACGACTGTGCGGTAATCCAAAAACACTACTTGTAGCCTCTATAACTCCAATCACACTCGAGTACAACTCAAGAAAAAAGGGGAAAAAAAGAAAAAAAAGAAAACACCTTTACAACATATTCCAAAACTAACCCCTAGAATAATCCTACCTCAATAATCCGAGCGCAAATAGCATCGGCAATGCCTTGGCCGTGCTCCCTCTGTTCTCCAGCGATAATCGTAAGGTCAGTTATAACCGGCTTGGAATTAAAAATCAGTTCGGACAACACCACCTGATAAAGCCCAACAACATCATCGCTACTCAAGAAAACGACGTCGTCGCCGGAAACCCTAAGTTCATCTTCCCTCTCCTTCAGCATAGCCCTAAACCTATCCAAAATTGGCGTTGAAACCGGCTTTAAAACGGCATCGTTCGCCATTGCCTTATTCGAGTTCCCAAGGCCTCCGCCTCCGCCGCCGGCGCCAGCGCCACCTATAAGTTTAGGATTCTCAAATCTCGCGCCGTCCATTAGCGGCCAGTATATTATTTATCGATGAATAAATAAAAGAAGAGAGAAAAGATGGAAGAAGGCTAGAGATACGGGTTAGGGTTTTGAAAAGCCGGCGCCGGGGAGAATCGAACGGGCGTTACTGCCCATCCGACAAGGGTTTTTCAAAGTTGTGAATTTCTGGTTTAGACAGAAATATAAAAGTTGCAACGTTGCAGGATGAATCTACCGGAATTTATACTCTGTATCGACATGAATGTATATATTTAGTAATTACCTCAATGGTCCTCCTAGTTTTTTTAAGTATCAGTTTAGTACTCAAATTTCTACATATTGACTCTCTCAAATTCTACATTACTTTTTTAATCAAACTTATACTATTACATTTGGAGATAATGGTAGTGAAATTCGAATTTCGATTCATAAACCTCTAACTACTCGATCCTCTATTCGTTTCAACTTTTCAATTACTATTAGCTACTTCCAATGCAAACATGCCAAATTACCTTTCTAATGCTAATAAAATTTTCTAGCTTTTTTCACTCTCTTTATTTTATCCTTTATCTTGCATTTTTTTTCTTTGTCCTTCCTCTTCCCACCCCATCTTTAGGGACCAAATTCCACCACTTCTTTCATTTCTTCACCATTACGACATGGAGGAAAAAACTCAAAGAATGTCGTTAATGTTGTGTGATTTAGTGATTAATTCTCCGCGTTGTGTACTTTAATGATTAATTCTCTACGTGGCTTTTTTATTTTTCTTTGTTGGGCTAGTGGAGGGGGAAAAAAATGAGATTGAGTCCTTAAATTTGAGAATATGGGAGGAATAAAAGACAGTAAATATAAGAGAAAGTAAAATAATAGAATTAGTTAAAAGAAGAAAACAATAAACACCAGGCAATTTTATCATGAATTTTGTCAGCATTAACATCTAAAATGTACAGAAGGGCTGGAATTCTACATTTTTAGTAGTTTAGGGGTCAATTCAATACAAATAATAATTGGAGGGGTAAACATTTACAAAGTTAATAGTTTGAAAGTCAAATATAATTTTTCGTTTAATATTATATTTTACACTCAAATGTTAAGACTTCATTTGCAGTTCCTCACTTGTTTAGTAGACTATGATTAATGGAAAGATGAAAATAATCTGAAAAACCTCTTGTACCACATGAATTCTAAAATAAATTCAATATTGAATAATTAAAATAATTTAAGTTAAAGATAGTACTTGCGACGTTGAATGAAAATAATAATATCATTGTACTTTATTTTAACTGAAAAGTATATAAAACGTAACATAAAAAGAATTGAAAACAAAATTAAGAAACATTTAATGAATACGTATAACAGTAGAAGCTTTTTAAAAGTGTTTGTGTGGAAAAATTTTGTATTACTAACTGAGAATGAGAATCAAAATCATGAAAGACAAACTTGCCTAAAAAAAAAATGAAATCCTGTCATTTCATGTCAAGAAAAGTCTTGTAACATCAGAAAATAAAAAGTAGTGCCAATACAAACACATTCATGATTTTATTTTATATATATATTTGGGGATACAACGGAGGGTCCAGACCCATTAAACACAAACTAATATGGTATCGGGAGAGCCACTCCACAAACATCCTAATTAAGTAAGCATCTAAATGATTCTGGAGGTCTCCTCTAAGGAATGTCATCCCTGACCACATACTCTTTCCCCTTCTTGCTTGATGGTTTGCACACGTTTCCTTCTCTCCATACGTGTACCATTTTGTACTCTCTCTTCAACTTCGTAATAAAACTTTAAGCGACTTTAGTATTTTCGTCCCTAGTTCATGCTCGTTTGATAAACGAGCCGAGCCGAGCCGAAACGAGCCCAACTAAATTCGTTTATTAAACGATTTAAAATTTGTGTTCGAATTCAAATCGTTTAGTTATACGAACGAGTTGAATTTGAATTTTCACGAGCCGAGTCGAACTTTATTCGCAAACAGTTCGGTTTAAATAAATGTAAAAGTGTTATTCAAGTCGAGTCGAGCCAAATATCTCATGTTCGAACTCTTGTTCATTTATTAAACGAGCCAAAATTTATGTTTGAGCTCAAGTCATTTAGCTACACGAACGAGCCGAAATCGAGTTTTTATGAGTCAAGTCAAGTTGTGTTCACAAATAACTTAGTTCATTTACAGCTCTACTTTAGAATACTTTTTATCTAGGGGTGGCAATTTTTGACATGACTTGAAAACACAACACGAACCAAATATGAAAATAATAGATTTGGATCAAGGCTTGGCGGGTTTGAGTCGAAATTGGGTCAAATCCGACTAACCCTCTAAACAAACAAGTCGAGTTTAAATTGGAATTGGGTTGACCTGTCTGATCCCAAAAAATAAAAAAAAAGGTCAAGTTCATGTTCGAGTTCGGGTCGACTAGTTTGACTCAAAAAACACTTCACATTAAAGAAGTTTTTTAGGTCAAACGAGTTGGCGGGTCGACTTATTTGACCTGAAAAACTTCCTTAATAACAGCATGTGAAGTTTTTTTCCAGGTTTGCAAGTCGACCCGCCAACTCATGAAGGGTCGTGTTTGGGTTGGATTTTTAAGGGTTGGCGGGTTAACAGGTTGGCAGGTCAGGTTCAAGTTGGTGGGTTGGCTATTGTACTTAGATCTCAACCAGCCCACCAACTCAAAACCTGATCCAATTGCCACCTCTGTCTCTTCAATCAAGTTCCAGTACATGTTGCTATTTTCTGCTTCTTGTATTAGCTTTTAAAGCAACTTGTGAATTAGATTCCATAACAACTTTGTTATATCCTTTCTCTAGCGCAATTCTAAGATGTCTTTCTTGGTTTTTAGAGTTTTTTTTAATAAATATTACTATAGTTATTTTGAAGATTCTTTTTTATATGTGAGATGAAAAGATAATTGAAAAACGTGTTTAAAATTTGTAAAAAACATGTTTTTAAAAAATACTATAAAAAAAATCTAAGTAGGAATATTTACTGGAACTCTCAAATAATTTACATATTCGTTATTATGTAATTACTATTTGCAAGAATAAAAAATTACGTATAAGAAAAAGTTTCACTACCAATAAAAAATTACATATAAGAAAAAGTTTTACTACAAATGCCTCAAGCAACCACCAAGCCACAATGTTGTACCTTAATTTGCAATTGAAGTTCTTATTCTTTGCACTATGTTTGGGAGGAAGGAAATGAAGGGAAAAGAAAATAGAGAAAAAGATTTTAAATTTTTCTTTTGTTTGGGAGTAAAAAAAGAAAAGAAGGAAAAAGTTACTTAACTATTTTTTTTTTTTTTAGGAAAGAAAGGAAATAGAAGGAAAAGTTGACTTATTTTGGTCCAAAATTATCCTCCCAAATTTGAGAGGAAAGGGAAGAAAAGGAAATTGCTATTCAAAAGGGATAATCTAGCTCAATCTTATTTGAAACAGTAGCTAATTCAGCAAGCAATTGGACACATTTCTCACATGAGAAGAAAACTAGCAGTGAAAGATTAAATGCATACAATTGGTGAATTCACTTCAATAAATTAACATACTTATATTTCATGGTTAGTTACAAATCCTCAGGATGCACAAGTAGTCACCTGCCGAATGACAGCATATGCTGCAATTTGACCTTAAATTTGAATGAATGTTATTTGACTCATCTACCACTGTCTACTTTGGCTCAGACGTAACATCAATGCTTGTTAAGGAGTTGCAATTAGAGGTGTAATCGAGCCGAGTCGAGCTCGAGCATCCCTTGCATGAGCTCGACTCGATCAGTAAACAACTATGCTCGAGCTCAAATTCGAGCTCGTCGAATATGTATATTTAGTGCTCGAGTTCAATTCAAGCTATAATCGAACACGTTCGAGCTCGAGTCAAACAAATTTAGTGGTCAATTCATCAATTATAAAAAAATTTACGGGGAAGAAAATGCAAAAAGTAAAACTTATTGTTTTATATATATTTGCATTATATGTTCTATATATTTGCATACAAATCCCTAAAGAATATTTAATTTTCACAACAAGGCCCTCAGCCAAAGCGGGCGGCTGACCACTGTCGGCCACCACCAATGGCCGGAGGTCCGCCACCTACAGTCGCCGCCGGCGACTTTTTCGCTTTCAAATTACATCATCGGACTCGTTTTTCTACATAGAGTACAGATCTAAGTTCGGATTTGGACAAAAATACTCCAAACCCCGTAGATCTGAAGATAAAATTACGAAAATATCGACATTGATTCTAGCCAAATCACTTTCGATTCGAACAATCTTTACACCAAAATGACCCGAACAATACGTATAGCAATATTACATAAACAATCTGTTATAAACAAAGCCAAAACTGCACAAATAAAAACTTCAAAACCCACAGTTCTTTTCAATAAAAATACCAACAATTACCACAAAAAACTAACAAAAATCGCAAATCTCTTTACAGGAGTGTGTGCGTCTCTTTGTATGTGTGCGTGTGTGTGTGTGTTTGTGTGTGGAGTTGGCCTTTGATGGCCTGCAATTGTTGAAGTAACACACCAACAGAGAGAGATGGAGGGAAGGGAAAGGGGGGTGGGGAGAGAAACTAACAAAAATTGCAGATATCTTTACTAGGGTGTGTGCGTCTCTTTGTGAGTGTGTGTGGAGTTGGCCTTTGTTGGCCTGCAATAGCTGAAAGTAACGAGCAGAGAAAGATGGAGGGGAAGAGAGAGGAAGGGGGTTGGTAGAGAAACGAGAAAGAAGAAGGAATTTTATTTCTTTCTATTTTTTGTAATATTCATTTTTACATAAAAGGAATTTACCAAATTCTCCTCTGTTATTCAAAGTTAGGTAGTAGGAAAGGTGTAATTCGCCTAAAATATTTAAAACTTTTAAGTAATTCTAAATATATAAAATAAAAAATAATATATATATATACTCGAATAGCTCGACGAGCACTCGAGCTAGATACATAAATGCTCGAAATCGACTCGATAACGTATTCGAGCTGCTCGAGCTCGACTCGAGCTCGATCAATTTCAAGCTCGAGTCGAGCCTTTGACCGAGCAGCTCGCGAGCTGCTCGGTTCGTTTACATCCCTAGTTGCAATGCAAACGTTCTGAAAAATATGTGAGATATCACTATATGAATGGCTCCTACAACTCGTGTCTTATGATATGTTAAACAAAGGGTTAACAACACTTTGCCCTTTTAAAGATACAGGGGAGCCACACTTTGTCTCTTAACCTTTAAATATACGCATTTAGCTTCCTCCCAGTCAAGTAGGTGAGAGGAAATTTAGTTAAAATAAATAGTTAAATGATACAAATATCCTTAATTTGGTAGAAAGAAAAATTTTAGGAAGAAAAACTCAGCCGTTATATATATTTTTAAAATATTTCCACAAACTTTCAAATAAAATAAATTACTGAATTTCTTATGAATTAAATATAAAAAATAGTTAACAAAAAATATGATTATGATATCATAAAAAATTATATTTGTTGTACTGTTAAAGAGATTCTTTACTAATTTTTTACTAAATAAAAATTACAATGTTATGAATGTAAAGCTAAAATTGAAACTTTTGATTTTTTTTCTTGATTTAAGGAAAATTCTTAATATACAAAAAAAATTTCAATTTTAACTTTGCATTCATAACAATATAATTTTATTTGGTAAGAAATTAATAAGCATCCTCTCCAATAGTACAAGATTTATGATCTTTCATAATATCATTGTCACATTTCTTGTTAACTATTTTATATTTAATTAATCTAAAATTTAGTAGTTTACTTTATTTAAAATTTTTTCATAAATATTTTTATAAAATATTGTAACACCTAAGTTTTATTTCCAAAAATTTTTCTCTTTGCCTAATTAAGGATATTTGTGTCATTTAACTATTTATTTTCTCTCACTTAATTGATTGAGGAAGCAAAATATATATATTTAAAGATTAGGGGGACAAAGTGTGACTCCCTGTACTTTAGGGGAGCAAAGTGTTATTAACCCTTAAACAAATAACACAATGAAGCACAGCTCCACGTTCTCTCCCTTCCACCTTTTTTGTACATTTAGATGATATGATGTCAATAATTTCTCACTCAAGAAGCACATCCAACATTACCTTGCCACTCCTTCCACTTCTTGAACAAATACTACAACAAACTAGGAAACACTCAGCATTAAAAGCTAAGTTTCCAAAATATCTGAACTTGCAAGCAAAAAGCCACTTGAATCCATTTATTTACAAAATCCAAAAATCTTAAGCTAAGTTCCAGCAGTAGGCAATACTGCCATGAATAAATTATAAGAAGACTCCAGGTCAAAGTGAAGCTGTCGAGCCTGCTGCTTCGTCAACTCATTTGCAACTCCCATTTTTGACAGCCTTGCTATCCAGTCTTTTATCTTTGTCTTGCCCTCAAAATCATGCGGCAAAATTGAAAGTTTATTCAGCAAAGAAAACAAATCAGAAAGCAGTGGATATACCTAATCAACAGCAACCATATTTAGCTTGAGGGAGTCCATAACTGTAATGAAATTTTGCACGTATTCTGCCACAATGGAAGCAGAGGTAGTGGCTGACATCGCTGCAGCTGCTCGTGCTCAATAGTGGCAGGAACGCCTGAGTTAATGAGATTATTAAGGGCAGCAGGGCAATCCATTTTATATGTGTCATGAAATCTCTCAATATTCGGGACAGTATCTTTCAGTGTTGAAGACAGGGTTATAAATGTGCAATTAACTTTTGGCATTCAGTTTCATACTCCATGGGTGAAATGATGTCACGAACATAAGCTTTTTCGAGCTTCTCGGTGGCCTTTATAATCGCAAAAAGCTCGACAAAGTTTTCATACATCTCCCTTTCACGCTTGTCGTTCCATAGCTTGACCTCCATGTTAATCTTTGTAGATATGTTGGGTTTATATATTAGATAAATACAAGGCAGCCTGGAGAAGAGAATGGGACACGCGCAAAGGACCTCGAATAAGTTACTGCAAAACCACCATAACCTTAATATATTAGTTGAAAATTTTATGCAATCTAATATACTCACGGACAATCGAAGTAATTTACTTGTTCTCTCTTTAGTATACATTTCAATTATTGTATTGATACACTATCAGTTAAAAAAAAAATCTACATCTGCAATGCCTTCTACACAAAAATTCCATATTAAAATCCTAAGTTTACCCGCATTAACCCCAGACTTTCACTGCGAGCTTAACAAGATCATAATGGTGATAATAGCACACAGGAAAAAGAAAGGCAGAAGAAATCAATGTCTAATAAGGAACAGATCAGAACCATATAATTAAAATCCAAATTTTCTAACAAATTGAAGTTTAAACCACATTTTAAACGCCCAAAGCTAAGTTTAAGAAACACCTTGAGCGTAGCTTCTCAAAATCACCCTATTTTCAGCTCAAAAACAGAAGTCAATCCCCATAAACAACGCCTAAAAGCAACAAAATTTAGCTTCCAAAAACCTATATAAGCTAATATTCAGCAACTAAAATAGGTCCATGATTTAAAATGAGCAAAAATACTCCACCATCAACCTAAATTTCCAATGCAAACTATCGATAAAATAACTGCATACTGTAAACAAGAAGATGATATCACTGGAAAATGAGGCAAAGATCAGGACGATGGAATAAAAATCCTATCTTTAAAACAAATTAAACCCAATCAAGAAAAGCCTATCTCAACACTAGTCCATTTGTATTGCTATTTATTAACCCTCATCATTTAAATCAAGAATTAGCCCAGAAAAGACAAATATTACCAAAACCCATCAGGAAAAAGGAAAAAAAATCAACCAAACAACCAGTTTTTTATGATGATGAGTGGACCAAAAAAAAAAAAAAAAAGATAGATCCAGGGGCATACCTCAGAAGGTGCAGAACATAGCAAAGCTGAAAATTAAGTCAGAAACTATTCAGGAATAGTGCAAAAAGGGGCTATTTATATAGGTTTAACAAGGTATGGTTGGTGTTAATAATTGAAAAACATGGCTTTGAATAATGGTAAGCGTGTTGCAGGTAAACTACTGATGATGTACTCCACAAAAACAATTGGAGAGAGAAAGAAATACGGGCAAAAGAAGGAGAGCAGATGGCTAGATGTATAGTAGCCCCTGGGTGGTTCAGCCGGTCACGTATACGGTAGTATCCCGGTGTGACCAAGGTTCGAGTCTTTCCCCAGAAAATTCCTGTGCATCGGTGGGGCCGCTCTGTACAGGCACAGTGAGATTAGTGGGTCCAAGACCCGATACCCTGCGATGACAAAAAAAAAAAAAAAAAAAAGATGGCTAGATGTATAGTGGTGTCATTCCTAGGCAGATTGCTGTTGTATGCTTGTGGCCATAAGATAGATTGCGTGTGGAATTTTACTATTTACTTCTCAAAGTCCAATGGCTTTTTTACTACATTTACTGCTATTTTCACTTTTCTTTAGGTAATAAATAACAGAATAATTACGGGCATAAACTATGTTAATTGAGTTAAATATTATGTATTAATAATTGTAATTGTATTTGGTTTAGTTTTTTTTTTTCAAGTAATTTAGATTTATATTCAAGTTCGACTTGATTATTGTTTAAGTCTAGTCCAATTGAAATTTTTCTTGATTCCAAAATAAAGAAGTTTGTTTGTTTAAGTCGAGTCCATATGAATTTTTTTTCTTAAATCAAGATAGGGAATTTTGTTTTGTTTGAGAAGTTAAAAAAATGTTTCTTATATTTTTCATTGCCAATGATCTACCAAATTAACCTAAGGTAGATAAATGTGAACAAAATTACGCTTTCCGAGTTGCCTTTCAAATTACATTCTTCTTTTTTTTAATAATCAGATTACGTTCTTATTGTTATAGTGGAACAGTCATCCCAAAAGTACCCGTGACATTATATCATTGCTATCGATTAGAGCTGTAAACGAGCCGAGTCGAGCCGAGTATTGCCAGTTCGAGCTTGTGTTCATTTAATAAACGAGCCGAGCCGAGCCGAGCTCAGTTTATTAAACGAGCTCAAATTTGTGTTCGAGCTCGGCTCGTTTAGCTTCACGAACGAGCCGAACTCGAGCTTTCACGAGCCGAGTCGAGCTTTGTTCGCGAACAGCTCGGTTCAAATAAGCATAAAAGTGTTATTCGAGCCGAGCCGAGCCGAGTATCTCATGTTCGAACTCTTGTTCGTTTATTAAACGAACGAGCTCGAGCTCGCTCGTTTAATAAACGAGCCAAAATTTGTGTTCGAGCTCGGCTCGTTTAGCTTCACGAACGAGCCGAACTCGAGCTTTCACGAGCCGAGCCGAGCTGTGTTCGCGAACAGCTCGGTTCGTTTACAGCCTTACTATCGATCAAAGGATGACCCTAGAAGCGAGCCCTACACATTTTTTAGGCAGAAAAATATTAAATACCACAACAACGGGAAGGACTACTCTACAAAGTAATGTACAGTTTTTAGGTAGAAAAATATTAAATGCTCAAATTACATGGTGAAATCACACAATGCATTAATACTAATCACATAATCTTAGTTGAGATGCGATTGATAGTATTACATCGTGTAATATGGTAAAATCAAGCAATCTATCTATATTATTCACACCATCCTTGTATAATTATAATTTACATAATAATATATGATTGATAGTATTATATCACGTGACAATAATTAACTGTATCATGTCGTCATCACTGTGCAGTTCCCGGTGATAGTTGGATTTGCAACATAGCAGGGATAGCCGTGTAATGTTTATCTCAATGCGCACTTTCCAGGGTCATGCACCCTAAATGTAACGTCCGATTAGATAATTGTTTCTTGAAATATTTTTAAAAAATATTAATATAGTAGTTTTAAAGATTCTGTTCGATAAATATGTTTTTAATATAAAAAGTTAGTTAAAAAATATATATAAATTTTTTTTAAAAAAAATGTGATTTTGCAAAACAGAATCAAACAAATGAACCTGGTGAAATTGCAAGTACAGGGTTTCATTGGACCGGGTTTGCAAGGTTCAGAAATTATGGTGATCATAGTTGGGCCTAGTATTTGTAACACAACAATTCGTTCAAGATTCCCTGAATTTTGGGTCACCGGTTCACGAGTTACCATTAAAACATGAACAAAGGCCCAACACTTCAGAACTTGATCATTTCTTCCTCTTATCTTTTTAATCACTGAGGTTGCTTGGGCCTCAGCTTAAGAAATCACAAGATAGATTTCATTTCAAGTAATCATCTTCCTCAGAATCATCTGAATCACAAATAATCCATTTGTATATATTTTTTAGAATATCACTAAAAGAATACTACTATAACACTTTTTATACACCATGTATGCAATATAATAAAGGAATTTGAAAATGATTTTAAAAATATATTGATATAATGTTGAAAGGAGATTGTTCAAGCTAGGCCATGCCCATTTGGATGTTGCAAATATGTTATAATAGATTCTTTTTTTGAAAAGAATCCAATCCACAAGTCTTCTGTTTTTCTCCTAACATAACTTGTAAATATTGGATGTCACACCCTATTTTGCTAGGTGCAATGTGTGATTAAAAGCTAAAATTTTTATCGTTTTATATAATTGGTTCTTACAGTGAAAATTGAGTGACACACTCATTCAATATTTATTTAAAACGGGAGGGTTCTTTTTGGTGGGTTTTGTTTTGCATGCCTTTGTTGCAGGTTACAGGATAATTTCCATGATCATGATT
Organism: Mitragyna speciosa; assembly: GCA_024721245.1. Taxonomy (NCBI): domain Eukaryota; kingdom Viridiplantae; phylum Streptophyta; class Magnoliopsida; order Gentianales; family Rubiaceae; genus Mitragyna; species Mitragyna speciosa. Next base: position 31,794,447 of record CM045554.1, read on the forward strand.
TCGAACTTATTTTAGCTAGTGATAAGGTTGGTGGGTTTTCAAAAGTTTTGATTTTTTATGATTAATTTTTGTTCATATATTGTTAATCACTGAAAATTCCAACTGGGAATTAAAAAATAATTTTTTTTGCTTGCCTTTTTGCTTTGGACAGACATGCTTTTCTGATTCCATAAATATTTGCAGGCTTGATGGAAAGAAGGTACACTTTTTCTTCACCTCTTATTATGTTTCTGATCATTTTGTTATTTTTTTGTTGCCAATGTCTGGAAATAGTCCAAGTTTTGAAGTTTCTATAGTCACTTGGCTGGAAAGAAGGAAAAGTAATGAACTTATTCTTTCCTTTTCATTTCAAAGAGTTATGAAGTTGTTAGTGACTTTTCTAGTGTAGCTCTCAGTTGTTGATTATTTGTGATGAATTACTGTACCTGGAAGTGATGTCTATGATAATTATACCTTTTGAGAAGATTTGGGAAATTGATGGGACTTGATTCTTTTATCATGTTCCTTGATGTCGAGAGTTGAAATTGAAGTAGTTGTATGTTGCTCCAGATGGTTCCAATAATTAAATGGCCAATGAACTATTTATCTCGAAATCCCTCATCCCCCTTCACTTTTCCATCCCACCCCAGAGAAGTTCTACATATATGTTTATATTTCTGCTGTTGTATGTCTGGCGTGAAGGAGAAGTTTTCTTGTCTGTTTGATGTTTTTTGAACTGTTGTTCTCTCCGTAATTCTTTTGGGCATAAATTATATGATACGACTGGATGGGATGTAAAGACAACCTTTCGGTGATAATGGTGTGAGAACACCTTAGGGCCACATGTATACATTGCTATATGGGGGTCAAATTCCCTGCAAAAGATTAACAAGTAAAAGTCCTGAATCGAAAAGTCATTAGTGCAGTTAGAACTCAATGCCAGCAAAGACCTTGCAAGGGAGGAGCTATTAATTGGTTAATTAATTCTGGATTGGAGGATTAATCCTGATTAAAGAAAGAGTTAAAATGCCTTTCTATGAGTTGATTTAGACACGAACCATAACCAAACATTTTCCATTTGAATATGCAAAAGTCCAAATATTGATGTCGCTTGCTCTTGTAGAAATGTACTGCATATTATCACGGAAAGTATTTATAACATACATTCGTCCAGTACTTGTAATACTTGTGTATATCCATTTTTACTTGGTTCTTGATTAAATTTTTTATTTTTATTCACAATAAACTATGTCCCATATCCAGTCTCAAAATGGTCTATCTTTACATTTCAACGATTTTGGCAGCAGAAAATGAAACACCAAAAAACCATCCAAATGCCATTTCAGGATTGAACTTGCATTCTGCTGGGTCGGAAATAATTTCAAGAGGAAGCTGTGGAAATCCTTGGATCCTGGGATGACATAAGATCCTATAGTTCTGTGACTTATCCAATATAGCATTCTAGATTCAAATGAAATTCTGTCAACTACAGCTTATGGTGTATCAAATTTTTTTCGCTTCATGTTTCCTTGAATTGTTGTTGGATGCAAAATTTTACCTTACAGTAGAGACTGGCATAAATTTAAAATGGTTGGATAGAAAGAAAATTGTTGTTGAAGAAGAAAAAAAATAGGGATAAGTACGAAGTTTATAAATGAAGATGTGCTAGATCTACCATGTTGTTCTTTTGATCAGTATAATTGCATTTTACATATGGAGGGGATGAGTAAAATTCTTTACTCGTCAAGGGTAGCATGGATGCAGAAATTGTTCGTACAACAAGTTCCTAAGCTATTAGCGAGGAAAATAGATACTTATTCTACCGCAAAAGTAAGAGTTCATTTGTTTTTTGCTTGAATTTCTTTTGACATGATTTGATAAGACGTGGTCTAGATCATTGTCTGGTGACATGAAAGGCATCAATAGTTGAGTCCTTGTCACCAACTAATGTAACTTGCTGGTTTTCAAATTCCTAAAGCCTGAAGCAAAGGTAAGATGGTATGTTTGTTAATCATTAATATCACAGGAAATTTAGTGAGATACAAGTAAATTCTATACAAAATTAAGAATAATATGAGCAAAAGTCCAAATTATGATGGTTATTCTTCTTACAATGATCATTAGATTTTTTTTTTCTTTGAATTCCGTCCTAATTGTTCACTGGTTTTGTGGGTTTGGTATAGTTGTATATTGTAGCCCTAGAAAATTATGTTCCTCTTGAAGGCCTCGAGGCATCAGTTATTGACTCTGAAGCACCACTTCAAACACGATGGGCACATTTTAGAATTTTCAACTCTACATTGCCACAGGTATCTATCTGATTGGTTGTAATTCAGTTGATATTCTTAAATATTTTGCTTTTCCGAAATGAAAAGTGATGATAATTGACATTAACGGTGATTAGATTGGGTGACGCTTCAGTTGATACATTGCCACAGGCATCTATCTGATTGGTTGTAATTCAGTTGATATTCTTAAATATTTTGCTTTTCCAAAATGAAAAGTAATAATAATTGACATTAACGGTGATTAGATTGGTGATGCTTCTGCTTTCAAATCATGTTTCCAAAATCTTAATGGATTTACTGATTGATTTGAGAGGTGTTTCTGTTAATGTCCAATTTTATGGGGACCTTTCTATTTATGAATGGATTTGCAGTCAGATAGCGCTGCTTTCATAATGATTCTGACAGCTATTTGATGTGATGTATCTGGTATTTGAAAGTAAAACACTTCTATTAGAGATGCTATTAGTTTTATAATAGCACTGTTTCCTGTAAAACGTTAATTAGAAGGCATCATTCCCCTATTATCTCCACCCATATTCTTCTGCTGACAGACATATATTTCTGTTTGCCAAAAACAATATTATGATTAGTAGTACTCTCATCTCTTCCCAAGAAATATGCTTGTTGTGCTAACTAGTCAATTATACATACAGATAATTAAAAACTTGTAGGCAAAATCAGATGTTTGGTAAGGTAGTGTGTACTGATACTTCTTCATCAGGTTCCCAGCAGATTCATATGACAGCGCCATCTCTTTTAGAAACCTCTGATACTATCCACAAACATATACACATTTTCTAATAAAAACCCAACTAAATTGTTGTTTCTGGACAGCAGTTATTGTGTCAGCATGAACCCTTCCTGGGAGATTTTGTATCATTAAATGTGCTTCTTTTTTGATTTAAAACTGATTTGCTATATGTAGAACAGTCTATTGAGGAAAAATGGTTAGAGAAAATTTAACTCTGATGCGGAGACTGTCAAAGGAATTTAATGCTCAAAGTGCTGATGAATCCACTTGATGTTAATTGGAAAGAAACCTTTTGAAAACTTACTATTTTTTTTTTGGGGGCAAAAACTTGTTAATTTTCTTGATAGTTATGATAACAAAAAGTCATCGCAAAATTGTCTGTTAGCTGTAGACTATTTTTTTACGGCCCTAATATATTTTGAAACTTCTCAATGAGCACTCAGGCAACCAATATCAGGTCATTCTTTATAGTTACGTTTCTTTTCATTTCAATTCGACGTCATATGACACTGCTAATTGTGATGTAAAAGTCTTATCTGCATTAATGGTGATATCTTCCATTTAATCTCCTTCTGGTGCTCTCGATACATCAGTTGTTGCTTCAACAGAGTCCCTCATAGTTGAAAAAAGATGCCCATTAGCTTTAAGCTTTGAAACTCAGAACCCAAAAAATGATCGGGTTCAAACATTGGGCCAACTTTAATTGACCTGCAATTGGCCTGTAATGTCACAATTTTGTATTTAATTAATAGACTTAGTAGGTATTTATTTTAGGATACTTCCTTTAATTCTCATTCTTGTCGATTATGTGGTATAAGACAATTTTTTGAATCTTCATTCTACTTATAATTTTTTGTCAATAAAAATGGTCAGGAATCATTCAAAAGTCATGAAGAAATAGCAATATTAGTTATTGGTACTTTTATTAAGCACAATATAAATTTTGACATCGTTTAGAGTAATAGAACAAGGTTTTTATAATAAATAAGCATATAATAAAAATTTTGAAGGAAAATTTGAAAAGAATGATATACACGCGCGCGAGCTCACAATCGTGTATACCTCTTCTTTTTCCCCGCAATCACTCCTATTTATCTTAAGTTGAGTTAGAAAATATAAAGAAAGTAATTTCGAGATGGTAAATAAGCATGTGTATATGCGTGTAGGAGTACAGAGAATATAGAACAAAGAGACGGTAAGAAGAAGTAGGCCTTTGTTGTCTAATGAGAGGCATGGAATATATGTATATAGGAGCATGGAGAACATAGAATAAAAGGACTGTAAAAAAGAAGTAGCGCCTTTGTTGTCTAATGAGAAGCATGGGAGCCTTTGAAATTGAGCCAGTTAAATTGGCCCATATTTAATTAGGTGACCGGATTCCCAAAGCAATTTCAGTGTTAAAAGAAGTTGTGGAAGTGAACTGGACGCTTCACTTGAAACCATTCTAGGTCAATGGCTGTCCAGTTTGGCCATCTGATTTTTCTGATCTGTATTACAGTAAATGATTTTAGAGAGGTAATGGGTTTAAGGCCTTAATCAGATCTTTAAGGAGAACAGTTCATGGTTTCTCCAATCCGACTGTTCATTCTGGTCTGGATTCTAAAAAATGATTAGATATTATCTGTTGAGTATCGTTCTTCATTGCTAGATCATTATCTATTCTTAATTGATTGGGTTGAAATAGACATAGCTCTAGTTTATTTTGATACTTTTTGAAGAGCACACTGACAACCAATATCAGGTCTTTCTTGATTCGTTGCCCATCATATGACTCATAAGCTACAATACTCCGAGTGAGTATTGCGTGCGTCACGTGGTGTACTAGAACCAATTACACATCGTCAAATAATATAAGATATGTCCCACCATTGCCATATAGCGATAAATTATTGATTCTAGTACACCACGTGACAATGCATGTGGTGTATTGTATACTTTTCCCAATACTCCCCCAATCAGTCATTTTTCGATCTATAACATACTTTTAACATCCAAGTTCCCGTAGTGACTGGTTGGACATGACAGCTAGCTGTTACAGACCTTCAAAAAGTAACAAGCAAAGAACAAATATATTATTGCAAACACTATATAATAAATAAGAAGAAAAAATTTAATTGAGGCAAAACAATGATATTTTCTTATGATCGCATTTAAAGTAAGAATTAAGTTATGGAGACAAAATGGTGTCAAAGAAGTTAAAATCAGTACGACTTCTGCAGTTTTTCTTCAATTATTTTTTTTCCAACTAAAACAACTTTGAGCCAATTGTTAAATGGCCACAAAAATTTTTCTTTGTTCTTTTAACTTTCTCTATAACTGGAAAAGGTACTTCTTCAAATTGAAGAGAGGGAGTACTGTTTACCTACTGTTAACTTACTTTCCAAATTCAAACTTTTGTTGGACCAGCGAGGACATTTTGAATAATTGCTCTTTTATGATGGTGACTGCTCAAATTTGGAGCCCAAGCTTCATAGGCCTCAATTTTTCTTGTACGTTTTTTTGTTCAACCTTTTGTTAACGTCAGAAACAGGTTCATTTCCATTTAGAATTACCTATGCCTCACTTTTGATATCCTCCTTATTCCTGCGATCCTTTGTTGTATATAGGAGTATGGACCTTCTCTTTTATTTACCTCCTCTCCTTCCTGGAAGTTGCATTATAAGATTCCTTCTGTCAAGTGTAGTTTAGCTCTATCTGTTTTGAAGTGGTTTTTTTATTCATTTGCCACCATGAAACTCTTATTTTTTCTAAATATTGTCTTTGTGATAATAATGTGCCTATGTATGATCATGGTGTCACGTAATTCGAGTTATTTGATGGATCTGAAAAGCAATCCACATCCTTTGGTGTTTCCAAGCAACTTCCTTTTTGGAACTGCATCATCTTCCTATCAGGTTCTTCAAAATACCTTTCACCTTCTTAGTTCAGAAGTATATCCTTTGATTTGGCTTCACTATTCTTCTAGAGCTAGATTCTTTGCTCGTCGTATATGCTTTCTCATGCTTTTTGTTTGATTTGCAGTTTGAAGGAGCTTACTTGTGTGATGGGAAAGGCCACAGCAACTGGGACATTTTCTCCCATGAAGCAGGTGAAACAATTCTGTCATGGAAAATTATTATATTTCTTCTTGGGCAGGACAATAAACACCATAACTAAACTTACTTTAATGATTCAACTGCCAACTGCCTGCCAGGTAACATCTTGGATGGAAGTAATGGAGATATTGCTGTTGATCATTACCATCGTTACTTGGTAATGTGGTTGAATATGAGATCTTTTCTATGCAGCTGTTAATTATTTCTTATCTTGGTAGTAATACTAT